>ML463762.1:10313-26034 GCA_005239535.1 Nicotiana rustica
GTCTAAAACTCAAAATATGAAGAAAATGGTCAAACCCTTGACTTAAATGATTCTGCCAGAATTTCCACATCTGCGAAAAAGGAGGCGCACCTGCGCACACGCATTTGTGAGAAAGAGTTTGTGTATGCGAACTCAGCTAGCCAGGCCTGGATCCGCATCTGCGGATTTATAGCCGCACTAGTGGCACCACAGAAGCGCAGGAGGGAAACACAAAAGAGAGCTTCATCGCAGGTGCGACCGCTAGACCGCAAAAGCGGCCTTCCCACCTACGTGTCGGCCTTCGCAGAAGCGAGCGAGATCCCGAGCCCTTTTGAACGTATAAGAAATCAGAATCACGCACGAGCAGAGTCGCACCTGCGCTCCAAGATGTCGCAGGTGCGAGACACCAGAATCATACATGTTTCAAATGATGAAAAACATCCAAAACTCGACTGAAACACGCTCGGGACCCTGTCCAACATACCTACAAGTTCAATAACCTAACACGGACCCGCTCGAAGCCTCAAATCACACCAAACAACGACGAAGCTATGAATCGCACCATGAATCAAACTTATGAACTTCCAAATCTTCCAACTTCTAAAACTCGTGCCGAAACCTATCAAATCAACCCGGAATGATGTAAAATTTTGCAGACAAGTCCCAAATAACAAAACGGATCTGTTCTAACTCTCGGAATCACATTCCGACATTGATATCACCAAATTCAACTATTGGTCAAACCTCTCCACTTTCCAAACTTCAACTTTTCCAATTTTCGCCGAAATGCTTCAAACCACCCTACGGACCTCCAAATCCAAATCTGGACGCACGCCTAAGTCCAAAAATCACCATACGAAGTTGTTCAAGACCTTATGCCACCGAACGAAGCTTAAATTCTCAAAATGAATGGCCGGGTCATTACAAAGGAAATATGCAAGTAGCAATAATGAACGAGGATGTACATAAGGGCATCAGTAATAGACTAGGCAGAAAGCATAGGGGTAGCGAAAATAATTAGGACAAAGGAATATAACTTCAACTAACTAGCATGGTGGAGGCATACAACAACAACAATAACCACCCAGTATAGTCCCACAAGTGGGGTCTGAGAAGGGTAGGATGTACAGAGCCTTACCCCTACCCTGAGAGGGCAGAGAGACTGGAGGCATAAATATAGATATAACGAATAAGAGGGAACACATGATATTAATAACTTAACAAGTAGAAAAAGAATGAATAACATGGTAGAAGGCATGTACTAAGTGCAACAAAATAGATACGACAAAGATGTAATTAAGGCAATAGGAAGTAGGCATAGTATTTGCAAGCTTAGAAAGTAGAAGGTATGGGCGACACAATAACAAATAAGATAGAAAATAAAGACAGGGCATTAAGGACAAGTCACATAAGAACCATAAATACGACAACAACAGCTCAATATAAAGGCATGAACATATACATAAGGAAAAGATATCACAATATAATGCATGTCCCTCGTCCTCATCTGCAAGGAAACACCCATCGTGCCATGAACTCATGATAATATAAATAAAATGGCACTGCATCATCCTTCGTGTTTTACACTCACATAACATGGCACGGCATCACCCTTCATGCTTTTACACACAAACGATATGGCACGGCATCACCCTTCGTGTTTTTACTCTCGATCGATATGGCACGACATCACCATTCATGCTTTTACTCTCAATAATATGGCATGACATCACTCTTCGTGCTTTACACTCTCCCCCACATGATAATGAATATAAAATGGCACGGCACTTCGTGCTTTACACTTTTCCTTACCAATAATATGTATATCAATGATAAACAAGGCAGGAAGCATAAATAACGTCAAGGAGAATGTTTAAACGAATGTTCCAATGAATCTCAATCACAACTTTCCAAGCCAACAATAGTTCAATAAACCCTCAAAGACCTTATTATTTCAAGTATATTAAATCTCACGAGTGATCTACAACACGAGTATAGAATCTAGTAACTCAAGAATATCGGTCGTAGCAATGTATTAATGATTACGCATAGTGATGACCGAATTAGACACATCAATGTTTTCTCAGAATTCCATCAAATTTGATAAAGTTATAATAAGCTTGGTCTTAGTTTCTAACATTTAATGATATGTTCTTAGTATCTAGGATTCAAATAAGGAATGAAGCAAGAAGGTCACATGATTCTATAAGACACAATTTATAACATAATACCCCTGAGCATGGTTAATCCTGGCACATGCATATATGTTCGTCACCTCATATATGTATCACCCCCACATGTAGCAAACAATGTCAAATAGTAGGAAAAATTCTCTCAACAAAGTTAGGCAAGACACTTACCTCCAACAAGCCAAATCGATACACTAGAAGTGCCATCCCGCTCAAATCATCCTCCGAACGGCTCGAAACTAGCCAAAAGTAACTCAAATACATCAAATAATGCTAAAGGAAACAAACTCAATTGATAGAGGTCAAATCTTTAATCAAAACCCAAAACTGGCCAAAAATCACACTCGGGCCCGCGCCTCGGAACCAGAAAAAACTCACAAAATCCGACAACATATTCAATTACGAGTCCAACCATACTAGTTTCACTCAAATCCGACTCCGAACCGATGATCAAAACTCAAAAAATTACATTATGAAACTTTAGGCCAAAACCCCCAATTTCCTCTTTAAAATTCATCAACCAAAAGCTAAAATCGAAGATAGATTCACGAAATATAACCAAAACCGAGTAGAGAATACTTACCCAATTCATATGGTGAAAACTACTTCAAGAATCACCTCAATCCAAGCTCCCTAGCTCTAAAAATGTAAAAATAGTTGAAACCCTCGAAATAGAGTACTTTATAATCTGCCCAGGCACTCATCTAATGCGAACGCGGGAAGTCAATAGCGTTCGCAATGAACAAAATATATTGTCACCAAAAATGGTCTACACGAACACGGCAACACTTCTGCGAACGCGATGCCTACCTGACCTGACCTTACGCGAACGTGGGCACAACTACGCAATCGCGTAGGCTTAAAGCCTAATGCCCCAACTGGCCACTCCTCTATGCGAACGCGTGATCCTTCTCGTGTCCGTGATTACCTGTGTCTCTCAAAGCTTCGCGAACGTGGGCCTTATTACGCAAACGTGATGAATAAATCACCACCTGCCATCAAGAACTCTTCGCGATCGCGTCCCTGTCTTCGTGACCGCGATAGAGAAAACCAGATATTCAAACACCAGAAACTTTAGAACATCTCAAATTCCAAAAATTGGTTCGTCAATCGTCTGAAACCCATCTGAGGCCCCCGGGACATCCACCAAACATACCAACCAGTCCCATAAAACAATGGGGACCTGCTCGTGGCCTCAAATCCCACATAATGACAACGAAATGACAAATCGCACTCCAATTCAAACTTGGTGAACTTTGAACTTTTCAACTTCCACAACTCGTGCCGAAACATAGCAAACCAATCCGGAATGAACCCAAATTTTGCACACAAGTCCCAAATCATATAGCTAAGCTATTTCAATCCCCTTAACCACAACTCAAACCCGATATCATCAAAGTGATCTCTCGGTCAAACTTGTGAACTTTCCAAATCTTCAAATTTCCAACTTTCGCCAATTAGTGCAGAATCCTTCTAGAAATATCCAAATGCAAATTCGGGCATACGCTCGAGTCCAAAATCACCATCCGGACCTAACGAAACCATAAAAACTCCAATATGAGAGCAAATGCTCAAAAGTCAAACTTGGTCAACTCTTCCAATTTAAAGCTTAAATCTTGAAGTTTATTCTTCCAAATCGATTCCAAATAACTTGAAAACCAGAGACGACGATTCACACAAGTCATAATACATCATGCAGGGATACTCGTGCCCTCAAACTACCGAGAAAAGTGCAAATGCTCAAAACGACCAGTCGAGTCGTTACATCCTCCGCACTTAAACATATGTTCGTCCTCGAATGTGCTTGGGGTTGTTCCAAAGCTATCAAATCACGGTGTGACCCTACCATGCACATACCCGGGGGTGATCCCATGTCACCCCGCTCTATACAAGCATGCCAACACAACATAACTAGATATCCTTACTTCAACCTTGGTCCTTAACCTTAAAGCCCAATCTCCAACATTTGGAATTCATTACAAGACACGAATCTCATATCTACCCACTGTATAAGTCTAAACAAGTGGTGCCAAGACATAACTGTAACCCAAGATGTAATCACATGATATACCCCATCACTCGGATACTCACAACAGTAACTGCTGACCACCATGGATGCCCAAAACAAATTCGGTACCGGTAGTAAATCTCATATCAAATAAAACCTTGTTATAAAACCTTCTTACACTGTCGATGATGAAATAAACATGCAAAACTCATAACCACTCATCTGATCAATAAGCCAAGAAGTTCAGTCGTACACTCAAGCCTATTGCCCAAATCCTTAGCGGAAATATGGTACCATTCTTCCAAGCTTTGCATATCCCAATACGATAGTACTAATCTCAGGTCTAGAAACCTCATTTCAGCCAAAAGAAGCAGCCCAACCGGCAAGTCTCGCCAAAAAACCATATGGAGTCCCACACAACGCGGTCCAGTACACCAACAAGTAATAACTCAGACATGACAAATAATACTAAGAAAGTTAAGTAAGAAGGCTACTAAGCAAGCCAAGCAGCCAGGGTAATTTCAACAATTTCCTATGAACTATTTTCAACAAAGAAAAGAAAAATACACGAAGTAAGCATCAGGAGTTACATTTCATCACAGTACCGTTGCGGTGTACAACTCGCTCCCATCATATCAATCCACATAGAGTACCCATCGAGCCATAATTTTCGGGCTCACTGATCACATGTGCGTCAACTTCAAGCACAATAGAGCGCACAAACTATAACTGTGGGAAAATTATTAGGAACAAACAATACTGAGAAGGAAAAGCACAACTATGGTGCAATAAGTAAATCAACATCACGAATGCCATCTCGACCATAACTCCATGAGGACACAACTGAATCACAATATGCGTGCGAAGAATCATGTAACCCTCACAATCCGTCATAGCATAAGAGAGAAACACATAACATAGACCATGGCACGAATAGAATCTATCACGCTCGATGATATACCTGTGGTAACAGATGTGTGGGAGAAAATAAATCTGATTCAATACAGAATACACATCCTCATTAGGCTCTCAAATAATTCCCAAACTAGATTCTGATCATTCCCGAACTGGAAAATAACCTTCCACAAGCCCATAACAACCTTTACGTAACACATACCATCAATCACTCAATCCTCCACACTCTTTCACAAGTCACAATCAAGGAATATTCTTCCAACGAGAATATCCAGTCTCTGAACCTCATATATACCGGAATTTCCATACCCGATCTTAACACCGCTACTCAAATAGTTGATGTGTCATTCATACTCCATCACCTTACGGAAAAATACCCACAAGTCAAAACACAATGCACCTACCATCAGGCAGACTCTCCTTCGGTGGGAACAGATAGTGCCAGCAAAACCTTAAACACCCGAAATCATCTATGTCTTTAAGAACTCATATCCTTCCCTACAAAACTAAACCGCAACCTTGTACATGCAACTTTTCAACCCCTCACGGCACATTGCCTCTAACATGCTAACTCGCGACAATACGAAAGTTCCATAATTAACTCCAAACCATGTGCACATTGAACACCTCAACAACCGCGAACCTTGCATTTAACTAAATCTAGGAGAACATCACCACACGCAATATAGATTATATACATATATTAAACACCAATTATGGTCGTGGTCATAACCATGAAGAATTCTTCGGAACTCATTAACACATAATCGAGTAACTAGAACCAATCGCCTCTAACTCAACCGAATCATGCAGACTACCAACCCGAAAGTAACTCAATCTGATATCGCTCTAAAGGAACCTCCTGGGGACCCGAAGCAATTTCTTGAATCTCTCCAACATTGGCATGTAGACCTCGATTGACAAGGAAATACCACATATCCGATTATCATTCTACTGATTTCAAACCCTGCCCATAAACAAATTTAGAAGTCCTTACATGCTACATATGATCTGGAACTCGTCATAACCTTCTTGAAACCACTCACCTTACTCTGATCTTCAATACACGTCTAATACGCACCGAGCAACCCGTGCTCCACCAGCATATGACTAGTCAAATAAATAACCAAGCAATCCCTTGGCCCGAAAACTGATACAACGAATAATCCTACGATTCGATCGTCACTAGCGGACTTCTCCACTTAGCCCGAAGCCATGGAATAAAATATCCGATAACTTACAATAACCATACCTCATTACTACCATAACACCGTAGTGAGGTTCAACTAAATCCTTCATAATCTCATGCCATACTAACCATCTAATACCTCAAATCATCTGCAACTCTCACATTCATCCTCGTGATGGTCCGATCAAATATTACAACCGATCCAAACTCAAATCGCACAAATATAACCCACTAGTAGATAAGAAATCCCACACATAACATCATGAAAATCACATATCCGTAGATCACCTTGCAGGTTATAACCCACATGCTTAGCCTCACTGACATATATTTAAACCCTTTCACAACCGCAACTATTACGCAATCACTTAATCTTCTTGAGTCTGAACTCGCAACAAGACATGAAAATCTACTTCACTCCATAGTTAAACAACATGAAAGATCCCTACACACACTCATAACCCAAGCCAATACATCAAATCAATACAGAAATCAAGCACCCAATAGTCCTTTTATATCTCATGCAAACTCGTCTCAACACCTTCAGACCATCTGAACACCTCTCGCAGTCACATCATACTCATCATATAGCCATCAGTCACTCATCGAGCCACAAGTTCCACTAATAGGGACACTACCAGACTTATAAGTCCAAAAGCACGTGCTCACACGACCGAAATACCCGTGCTCAAGCCATAGTCAAACCCAACCTCAAGCCCTCCATACTGGCCCATTTTCCGCCCAATGAAATCACATCTCACACCTCATCTATGGAATCACACGCCATCGATGCACTGTTGATATCGAGCGCTCACATGCACATACGAATGTGTGGAAGGAATTCAAAGAGTTATGCTTCAAGCTGAATCAATATTGCATGAAAGAAAGATGGGAAATATATCCTAAATGTCCTTTAGCTTCTCGAAGATAGGTATGGACGTCACCATACCGATCTGCAAGACTCTACTAGACACTTGTACAAGACTTGTAGAACCTATGACCCTAGAGCTCTGATACCAACTTGTCACGACCAAAAACTACTAGTCGTGGTGGCACCTAACTCGACCCGCTAGGTAAGCCAACTAACACTCAATATAATCCAAATGAAATTATAGGAAAATAGTGAAGAATTATTTGGAAATTTACAAATTGACCCAAGAACTGGTAGTACGAATCATGAGCCTCTGAGACTTGGAATTTACAAAGTTGATACAAATAATTACACGATATGTTTGAAAGTTACATAAACAGATTAACAAACCTAAAGCTACCAAGTACAAGTGTCAGCTAAATCCGTAATGCATGAACATCTTCAGGGTCAGCTCATGTCACGACCCAATTTTCCCTCAGTTGGGTATCGTGATAGCACCTACTCTTAGGGACTAGGTAAGCCTAATATTTACTGAATAACAACAATAATAAAGGAAATCTAATAGTCTCGATATAGAAATCTTTACAAAATTTACAATTTCCCAAAACCGGTAGTACGAGTCATAAGCACTACAGAGTTTCTATAACTTCTAAATACAATTGTTTGGAAATGAGTAAAAACAGTTTGAATACAAGGTAAGAAGGTGACTCTTAAGCCTGCGAACGCAGCGGCAGGTTTACCTTGAGTCTCCTCAACATTTACCTTGAGTCTCCTCAGCAAGGATCCGCAAAGCTACTAACGATCAATACCTGGATCTGCACAAAATGTGTAGAAGTGTAGTATGAGCACACCACAGTGGTGCCCAGTAAGTATCAAGACTAACCTCGGTGGAATAGTGACGAGGACTAGTCAAGACACCCACTGGTCTAATAAACTGAACAAGCATAAGTAATAGCGGAACACCATAATAAGACATAGAAGAATGAACGGAAACAAATCCCAAATCCGAAAATCACAATACAGTAAAGGCAAGTAGTAACTCAGCAACTGCAATAGTTTTCACATCAGGTCTCAGCCAACAAACCCCAATAAATTAGTCTAATCCTTCAAGTGTAAACTTTCCCCCGTATGTTTTTAAATTGGGGTCTTTAGAATATAATCCTTTCCAATAAGAAATTCTTTTTTACTATACTACCTTCAAATAAATACCCTTCAAACATAGTTCTTTCAAGATAAAAACCTTTCAAATATAAACTTTTCAAGTAAATATCCTTCAAACATAGTTCTTCCAAGATCAATACTTTTCAAATATAAGCTTTCAAATAAATATCCTTCAAACATAGTTATTCCAAGATCAATATTTTTCAAATATAAGCTTTTCAAATAAATATCCTTCAAACATAGTTCTTTCAAGATAAATACTTTTCAAATATAACTCTTTCAAATAAATATCCTTCAAACATAGTTCCTTCAAGATAAATACTTTTCAAATATGAACTTTTCAAGTAAATATCCTTTGAGTATAAGTCACCCTGTGACACCTTAGCATAGAAGATTAGCAGCTCCAAACACAGATATAACAACAGGGAAATCTACCGGGATACCGTCCTGTAGTCCCGAATTAATTATGCATTTGTCACGACCCCAAATCTAAACTGGTCGTGATGGATCCTATCGTGGTACTAGGCTAGCTAAATTTACTGAAAATATCATAAGGTTCCCATTTGATACATAAATTATCCTATGTTTCATAATGTTTCGACTTTTAAACATTTCAAACAATAAAAAATGATCAGAACGTCTAAACACAGCCCCAACATCTGGAGTCAATTGTCATGAGCATCTAAGAAGTGATACAGTCTAATACAAATTCTCTACTACAATAAGTCTGGGAAGAAAAGTAAAATGACAGAGTAGGAAGGAGAAAGAGTAGGTTGCGGACGCCGAGCAGCTACCTCGCAATCTCCGAATAATGCTCCCAATGGGGTAGCGCAACTATCGCTCTGCCCCGGTACCTGGATCTGCACACAAGGTGCAGAGAGCAACATGAGTACGCCAACTTAGTAAGTAACAACCATAACAAAAGACTTGAGTGCAGTGACAACCATAACTAACTCAAGTCAGGAATCTACATTCCGAATATTTCATAAAAACTCCAGTCTTCCATTTTATAATTCGTATAAACGTTTGTTCAACATTTTTAAATTGAGGCTCAGTGTAAAGATGAGTGAAAACAGTAGTTTTGAAAAATATCGACCGCTCGGGCACAGTGTCATTCACAATAAAGCCTATCGGGTAAGCCTCTCAGTCACTCGAGACTCTACTCTTATAGGTCAATGCTCACACTCTGCATTCCCACTCAACATTCCCACTCAACAGGTACCATATATATATAACCACTGCGATGTGCAACCCGATCCATATAATATTTGTTGTGGCGTGCAACCTCATCCATATCATATCTGTTGTAGCGTGCAGCCCGATCCATATAATATTTGTTGCGGCGTGCAGCCCAATCCATATAATATATGCTACGCCGTGCAACCCAATCCATAATAGTCATCTACGCTAACTAGGGGTGTACAGACTCTGGGAGGGGCTCCTACAGCCCAAGCGCTATATTATTGCGGCGTGCAGCCAGATCCAATATATATAATATATTGTTGCACTGTGCAGCCCGATCCATATAATTTGTTGCGGCGTGCAGCCCGATCCATATAATACATATTGTTGCGTCGTGCAGCCCAGTCCATATAATATAAATTGTTGTGGCGTGCAGACCGGTCCATAATATCCTCACCACTCGTCTCTCGACCTCACTCAGTCATCCTCACAAGCCACTCGGGTGACTCATCTCAACTCACGGGACTCATCCCAAAGTACCTTTCAGTATTCTAAAAAAGTGTGATCATAGTGATAATAGCAACAGGTATAAAACATGACTGAGTTCATAAATTTCTATCAAAAATAGTGTGAGAATAGTGGAAAAGTACCCCCGAGGGTCTAAACCGTTCGGCACAAGGCCCCAAACATGGCATACAACCCAATAATATAATGTAAACTTCAAAAGTACAGGATATCATACGACTTCAAATAAAGTATGCGACTTAAAGTCGCTACGGGACGGACCAAGTCACAAATCCCTATCGGTGCACGCCCACACGCTCGTCACCTAGCATGTGCGTCACCTCATTTATCAAAACAACATGAAATACCGAGGTTTCATACCCTCAGGTCTAGATTTACAATCGTTACTTAACTCAAACCGGCCCGAAAACTACTCCGCGATGCTCTTGCCCCTCGAGTTGGCTCCCAAATGCTCCGAGTCTATCCAAATCAGATTAATAAAATCAAAATATGCTAGGAAGACGAAACCCATTCGAAAATTATCACAATTGGGCATAAATCCCGAAGTTGGCCCAACCCGGCCCCCGAGCCCACATCTCGGAATTCGATACAAATCACAAAACTAGAATCCTTATTCCCTCACGAGTCTATGCATACCAAGAGTATCAAAATCCGACCTTAAATCCCCACTCAAATCATCAAAAGAAATTCTCAAACTTTCTTCCCTTTTCCCCCAATTTACACACTGATCTTTCCATAAATTTCACCCTATTTCAGTCCAAAAATCACATAGAAACGAGTCTTATGTTCAAATATCTTACCTCAACGAAGTCCTCTTGATTTCCTCCTTCAAAACCCTCTCCCAAAGCTTAATCCAGGATGAAAATATTGAAGAAATGGCTAAAAATCGCGAAGGCTGGGTATTTATACTTCCTGCTCAATGAAACCGCACCTGCGGTCATTTCTCCCACCTGCGGACCCGTACCTGCGGTCCCGGGTGCGCACCTGCGGAGAATTACTTAAATCCAAATCTTCGTGTTTGCGGCTCTTCTTCCGCACCTGCGGCTTCGCAGGTGTGTCCCAGATCTCGCACCTGCGGCCTTCCCTCAGCTGGGCCAATTCCGCACCTGCAGCCTTCGCACCTACGCTCAACCATCCGCAGGTGCGTCCACACCAGAGGGCAACACCAGCAGCATTTCAGCTGCAATTTTTTTTCCCAACTTCAAAGTCCCCGAGGGCTATCCAAAATCAACCCGAGCCCCTCGGGACCCCAACCAAAAACACAAACAAGTCCTATAACCTTATTCAAACTTAGTCGAGCCTTCGAAACACCCAAAACAACACTAAAACACCAAGATCACATCAAATTCAAGCCTATGAACTTAAAGATTTCTAAATTTCGCCAATGATGCCGAAACCAACCAAAACACGTCTGAATGACCTGAAATTTGCACACACGTCCAAAATGACGCTACGAACCTGCTCAAACTTCTGGAATTCCATTCCGACCCCGCTTGCTAATTTTCCACTGCCGGCCAGAAATCGCCAAAAACTCAATTTCGCCAATTCAAGCTTAATCCTACATCGGACGTCAAAACCACATTCCGAACACACTCCTAAGTCCCAAATAACCTAACAAAGCTATCCGAACCATAAAATCTACATTCCGAGGTTGGTTACCAATAAGTCAACTTCCGATTGACTTTTCTAACTATTGAACCAAGTTAAAAGACTAAGTGTCTCATTTCTCTCCAAAAATTTCTCCGAACCCGAGCCGACCAATCTAACACAACATAATGAAGATGAACCACATATAATGAAGCAGAAACGGGGGAAACGGGGCTATTACTCTTGGAACGACCGGTCGGGTCATTACATCCTCCCCCATTTAAACATATGTTCGTCCTCGAACGTGCCAAGAGTTATTCTCCAACACCATCAAACTGCCGCGCAACTGCACCATGCACATACCCGGGGGTAATCCCACGTCACCCTATCCCATAAAGGTCCAATAGCACCACACCGTTGAAATTTCGAAATCCAACCTGACCCATAAATCTTAGAACCAAATTTCCACTTCTGAAATAATTTACAAGATCAAAATCCCACAACTGTAAACTGAATAAGTCTGAACACGTTGTATCAAGCCATATCCATAACCCAAGATGCAATCACACAATATACCGCATGACTCAAACACTCGTGGTGAAAACTCTTATTCACAATAGCTGCTCAAAACAACCCAATACTGGTACATAACCTCATATCAAGAAATGCCTCGCTCTAACACTTTCATATACTGCCAATGATGAAAGAAACATGTAGAAACTAGCAACCATTCGTCCGTTCAGTCAGACATGAAGCTCCCCCTTCCCAAACAGGAATTATAGCAGATTTCTAAGCAGACTCCCGATATTTATCCTTCCAACTATGAAGTAGTCAATTATGACAGTATTCATTCTAGGTCCAATGACCTCTTCTCATCCAACACGACCACTCTGATGACATGACACATCAATACAATTCAAAGCCATAACATGTGCAACTCGTGCACTCAATAGCAACATCCCAATATAATTAAATTATATAAAAGATTCACACGAGAGGACCATCCCGCCGTGCTCAACAAGTACCATCACAACACCACGCCAAAATCCTGGTACACATCGTAAAACCAAAACACGTGAATCCGACACCAAGGATCATACCTCTACTTAACGCCGCTACAAAGCGTGATCCCATCCAAACGTTGGTCCACATGACATACTCCAAGACACCTTCCTCAAAATAAATAACCATGCGAAATTCGACATCAAGTACTCAAAGTGCATTGCCATAACCACGGGGGAATCGGACGATAACATGCCACACGAATTAGAAAGAACATAACCAATACGCCTCAACCTCCCAATAACCAATTACTTACCTTACTCAAATCGCGTTATAAAGCCCAAATAAATCTGCACCATATGTGCATGTAACCAATAATCACCACTCCTCGCAACACCGAAGATTAACTCATAGATCACTCCGTAACACGAATAAACTCAATGAAAGTCAAATGGTACATCCCTCAATAATAGCAATTCAGAGTCAACAATTCCAACCCAGTGCAGAACACACACCCATATTGGCCTACCAATAACCCTAAATCAACTCTGGTCACTCACAACAGATAGATAACTCTCTTAAGGTTCACAATGACTGAATCATGGCATTTACTAACATCTGACTAGCTTTGCCCGCATCTTCACAGTTCACTACCACAAAATAACATGTTTATGAGAACTCTCAGTCTCGACTGCTCGAATATCTGATCCCAACTCCACTGCTCGAATATCTAACACATCCCTAATACTCAATCATCCCACGAGGGATACCCCTATAATTCTTCCGTGTCACCAAGCAACCTTGAATATCAGCAGTCGATCCAACAAGAGAGCGTCGCAATACCAATGAAGCACCCTTTAACTCCACATATTGCCCTTTCTGAAATGTATACCCTGATCAAGCCACCCAATAGTGATATCATCTACCTAGTCATCTGAAACTGCCGATGCTGCCTAAGAATTTTGACCTCCCTTCCAAAACTGAACCATGACCTCACACATGCAAATCTCGACTCTACACAACGTACTGCATACACCATGCCATCCTATAATAAATATGGGAACTTCATAACCCCTTCCGCCACAAGAAACTACGTACCCAACTAGCCAAGAACTTTCCATTTGACCCCATTTAGAAGCAAAATCCCTATACATCACATGCACCTCACGCCAGTAGAAAATATACATCTCTAACCGCGGTAGAAAACTATCTGAAACTATCTGAATCCCATTTGTACAACACCAAACTGTCAGGACTGAATCCTTCTAACTCAACCAAGCTACGCAGTCCACCAAAAACCCAAGAGCATTGCTAAGAAACACCTGTAAAAACTCATTAACTCATGAACACCCAAAGAACTAATCATATCCCTTACCATGCCGATCCGACCTACTACCAAGTTGTCCTATTTATCCAAGTTCCTTCTGACTTACCTTCGAATTAATGCTTCTCCTTGCCATAATACTGCAATTCTCAACCCAGACTCACCACACACGACCCAAGCATAAAACCATATCGTCTGAGGCTCATAAGCCGTTGAATACTCTCTCAAATATCCCCAAATGTACCACATTCAAAATACTTTCCCAGAAGAGACTTCCTGCGAATCTAAAGCCATTACCTTCACCTTCCTGATACTGATATATAGAATCCATGATAATGTAGAAATTCCACAAGTCTTGACACCCTCCAATGTAAATCTCTGCCCTAGCCCAAAACACACCTTAAAGATTCCCAATTGCTATATTTAACCTTGAATCCGTCAGATCCATTCTCGAGAGTCATCTACTCTACACAATCTCGATTACACCGATCAAGCAGACAGAACGACCTGACCCCATTTCCACAATAACATACTAGGAAAATAATCCACACACTTGAAGCAACAAGCAAATTCATACACTGCACCCACTACACCTTTTAAAATTACAGCTCAATCATTCAATAGAACTCACCTACCCATAGAGTACATTAGAACTTGTATCGAAGAACTTCCATTACTTAGGTACTGCCCATAGCGCCACATGTTGTGCTGGGCGCTACCTGTGGCACCCAAATTCGCAATTTTCCCGGTTTCATCCGTTTTGGCTCTAATTTCGCGTGTTTCGCCCCCAGTTGATCCCGAATCATTCCTAAACATAAAAACACTTCACATTAATATAAATCATCATATTTAACATCTAAAACTCACAAAACAAAAGTAAAATATGAGGCGATATACATAGAAATTTATACACTTTAAGCTAAACATCGACACCCCACACTTAGACTCTTGCTCGTCCTCGAGCAATGGGACAATATACTACCCTTGAACACGTACAAAGTTCATTATCAAGGAGTATTTTACTTTTCAATCACACACCTTACCCCTTGACTATGATCGATACCAGCAATCAAGTATGAACAATACAAAATTTCACATTCTTCCTCTTCTTTAAACATGCCCAAGTATAACAATTTAATAAATCATACCAACAACCTATTTTCAACCACCAAACCTCAAGATTCGACTTGTAACCACTAAGCTCTCTCAATTCACGCAATCACTCAACAAGAAAGTTTGCAACCTTACCAATCATTCATGAGATCATGTGCCCTCACCAACAACAAAAAAGTGAATATAACTAGTCCACACATTCAAATATGCTTTTGAACATAATTTAAGGACATCACACAATTGAACAATTCACTCACTCTCACAAATAATTCATATGCATCCCTTGGTCGTACCATAAGCTTGCCCTTAGTGTAGATCTCTACTAATTTAAGTTAGCCAAATCTAGGATCAATTAGGACTTTTAAGGTTGTAATGTAAGCTGAGATACGGGTAGGATATATTTAGGAATAGTGACTAACCCTCCTAAGCACTTTAATACACTACCTTCACAAATCAACACATATTCTTCTCAACCAATCCTTTGCCTCAACTCATATTCAACATAGCCCTATTTCAATTAAGCACTTCTATATTTTCACTAGCACAAATTAATAAAATTGGAGGTGTGTATCTTTTTGTACATACTTTTACTATCATTTTCTTTCTTTCTTTCCTACACACACTCAATACATGAAGATTCAATGGCTAGTGACTTTTGAATACAATTTTAGTGCAC
>ML463765.1:0-19795 GCA_005239535.1 Nicotiana rustica
CAGTATTCGAGGTTGATTGCAAAGGAACCTCGGATATTGTTGAATTGACCTTTGATGCCGATTCGTAGTCGGGCTTGAATCTAAGTTAGCACGATTCATTGTTGCCTTGTTAAAAACCTCACCAAAAAACCCATTTAGGACAACACCAATATAAGGGAAAAAGAGTGCAACACGTGCTTTCAGACCTAAAGACTTAATTTCGTCTGCTGAAAAATCCACCATCGATTCTTGTTGACCACCTGCAAGTATTAGTCTAAAACAAAAATGAAAATAGAAAGGGGTCGTACCTTAGCAGTAGTATCATTTTAGGTGTGATATGTTCCAATTGCTCGGTATTCGTTCCACGTTCATCGTTACGATCTTGTAGGACCCTTTTTCGGTGACCTCAAAAATCTAGTACGGTCCTTCCCAGTTTGGACCCAATTTTCCTTCGTTCGAATTTCAGGTGTTGAAGGTGACTTTCCTTAGCACCAACTCCCCGACGCAAAAATGTCGAAGATTGGCTCTTCGATTGTAGTAGCTCTCGATACGCTATTTTTGGGTTTTTCATCCAACAATCTAGGCTCGTATTCATAGCCTCATCATTTGATTCTTTCGTTTCATATCAGAACCTGACGCTAGGTCCTCCGACCTCGACCGGTGTTAGAGCTTCGTCATCATAAACTAATAAGAACAGGGCCGCTACAGTACTAGACTTCGATGTTGTGCGGTATGCCCAAAGAACCTTAGGTAGGATTTCCTTCCATTTCCCTTTGGTGTCGCTTAATCTCTCCTTAAGATTTTGGATGATGGTTTTGTTGGTCTATTCGGCTAGTCCGTTCCCGCTGGGATGATAGGGTGTTGATAGGATTCTTTTGATCTTGTGATCCTCGAAAAATTTAGTCACATTGCTGCCGATGAACTGCTTTCCATTATCGCACACAATTTCGAAGGGCATCCCGAATCGACATATGATGTGGTCCCAGATAAAGTCTATGACATCTGTTTCCCTAACTTTCTCAAAAGTCTTTGCTTCAACCCACTTAGAGAAATAATCCATCATAAATAAAATAAACTGAGCTTTACCTAGGGCCGATGGAAGACGGCCGATGATGTCTATTCCCCACTTCATGAATGGCCATAGGAACAAGACCGAGTGGAGCAGCTCCTCGGGTTGATAAATTATTGGTGCATGCCTTTGTCATTTGTCGCATTTTCGAAAAAAACTTTTGCATCTTTCTCCATGTCAATCTAGTAGTATCCGGATCTGATCACTTTGTGGACCAATGATTTGGAACCGGAATGATTTCCGCAAGCGCTCTCGTGGATTTCCCTTAGAACGCATTCGGTATCTCCTGGCCCCAGACATATCGCTAACGGAACATCGAACATCCTTTTGAACAATGTTCCATCTTCGGAAGAGGTGAATTGTGTTGTCTTTGTGCGCAGGGATCTCGATTCCTTTGGATCTAATGGGAGCTTCCCATTCTTTAAATACTCTATGTATTTGTTTCTATAATCCAAGGTCAAACTTGTGGAGTTTATCTCGGCATAACCTTCTTCAACCACCAATCTCATGAGTTGTACGACAGCCCCCGAATTGAGTTCATTGTCTTCAACCGATAATCCTAGGTTTGCGAGGGCATCAGCCTCATTATTATGATCTCAAGGTACATGTTGCAAGGTCCATTCCCTAAATCGGTGTAGAGTTACTTGTAGCTTATCCAAGTATCTCCACATTCGGTCTTCTCGGACTTCAAAGGTTTTGTTAACCTAGTTCACCACGATGAGGGAGTCATATTTGGCCTCAATCACCTCCGCTCCCAAGTCTTTGGATAATTCGAGACCTGCAATCATGGCCTCATATTCGACTTCATTGTTAGTCAATTTTATAGTTCTGATATATTGTCTAACTATGTTACCTGTGGGTGGTTTCAGCACGATGCCGAGTCTAGACCCCTTTGCGTTCGAAGCACCGTCTGTAAAGAGGGTCTAGATTCCCGAGGATGTACCCGAATTAACAAACAGATCTCCTTCACCTTGGGTACGAGGGCAGGTGTGAAGTCGGCCACAAAGTATGCCAAGATTTGAGACTTGATGGTTGTTCGGGGTCGATATTCAATAGTGTACCCGCTGATTTCTATGGTCTATTTCGCCAACCGACCCGAAGTTCGGGATTAAGCAAAATATTTCAAAGTGGATAGGTTGTTATAACACATATGGGATGACATTGAAAGTATGTTTTTAGCTTCCTAGAGGCTCTTATTAAAGCGAGCGCCAATTTTTCTATTTGGGGATACCTAGTTTCGGCCTCACCTAAGGTCCGACTAACATAATACATGGGGAATTTCATACTTTGTTCTTCTCAGACTAAGACTCCACTTACCGTTATCTCCTATACAGCTAAATACAAGTAAAGCCTCTCGTCCGCTTTTGGCGTGTGAAGCAGAGGCGGGATCGATAAGTACCATTTTAGCTCCTCCAAGGCATGTTGGCATTCTGGAGCCCACGTGAAGTTATTCTTCTTCTTCAGTAACGAGAAGAATCGGTGACTCTAATCTGAGGATCTCGAGATGAATTGTCCCAGGGCGGCTATGCGCCCTGTTAACCTCTGCACGACCCTTATGTTGTCTACTAATGTGATGTCCGTGATAGCTTTGATTTTATCGGGGTTGATCTCGATTCCTCGGTTGGATACCATGAAGCCAAGAAACTTGCCAGAGCTGACCCCGAATGCACACTTTTCTGGGTTGAGCTTCATGTTGTATCTCTTCAGTATACTGAACATTTCCTGCAAATGCTTCAAATGGTCCTCTGCTCGCAGGGGCTTAACGAACATGCATCAATATAAAATTCCATTAATTTTTCTATTTGTTCTTCAAACATCCGGGTTACTAGGCGTTGATAAGTTGCACCAACATTTTTTAGTCCGGATGACATTACATTATAGCAGTAGGTGTCATACTTAGTGATAAAAGAGGTCTTTTCCTGATCTTATGGGTTCATCTGTATTTGGTTGTACCCAGAATAGGCATCGAGAAAACTGAGAATCTCGCAGTCGGCCGTGGCATCGATCATGCGATCAATATTAGGCAAAGGTAAATAATCCTTGGGACATGCTTTATTAAGGAATTGAATAAATGTTCCCATGAGCTCGGGAGCTAGCCCCTTTCCCAGGTATACCTTTTGTTTGGGCTGATGTTCGGTCAGTGTGACTTTTTCCAACTCTTCGACCGTTGACCTGGTGGCGTTAGAATCATCAGGGACTATGAAGGATTGAGGGACCCCATAGTCATCATCCTCGTCAGTCCCCTGCTTCTCCGATTGGGTCGAAACCGGTAGTTGCTATTTGGCCTCCTGTTTTCCCTTTGAATATGACCCTTTTGTTGATGAGGGTATTGATATTGGTATCACTTTGTCGACTGGAAACATTTCCTTCGCGGTGGGTTGCTCTGCATAGACCGTTTTAGCTCCCTCTGGTGACGGGAACTTCAGAACCTGATGAAGGGTTGAGGGTACTGCCCTCGTGTTGTGCATCCATGGCCTCCCGAACATGGAGTTATACCTAATGTCGCCCTCGATCACATGGAAATTTGTCTCTTGGATTGTTTCGACCACGTTCACAGTCAAAGTTATTTCACCTTTGGTGGTTTCGCAGGCCATTTTGAAGCCGTTAAGTACTCGGGCTGCGGGCACAACTTGATCCCGTAGACCGAGCTGTTCTACGACCCTCGATCGAATGATATTGTCCGAGCTACCTGGATCAATCAAAACACGTTTAACTTGAGTCTTATCCATAGTACGGTTATTACCAGTGCGTCGTTGTGGGGTTGTAAGATCCCTCTACATCCTCGTCATTGAAAGACAAGGTTCCTTCTAGTACATAATCTCGAGTTCGATTCTCCCTCGTGATCGACACCTTGGTGCGTTTAAATATTGATCCTTGAGGAATATCGAGCCCTCCAACAATCATGTGGATCACATGTTGTGGCTCTTCTTGATTGTTCTATCTGTTTGAATCTTTGTATCTGAAGTGGTTCTTAGCCCGATCGCTTAAGAATTCCCGAAGGTGCCCCTCGTTGAACAACCGGGATACTTCCTCCCTTAGTTGTCTGCAATCTTCCACTCTGTGTCCATGGGTGCCATAATACTTGCACATTTAGTTGGGATTTCTCTGGGCTAGATTGGTTTGCAAAGGTCGAGGCCATCTAGTATCTTTGATACATTCGATGGCTGATACGATAGTTGATGCATCAACGTTGAAGTTATATTCTGACAGCCGTGGTGATTTTTTGGGCTCGACATTCCTGTCGAAACCATTCTTGCTCATGAGCTCTAGAAAGCTCTGACCTCGATCATTTCTCCTTTCACCTCGAATGGGGTAGCATCCAGGTCCATTGTTTCTCCGATCTTCATTATATGGCTGGTAACGTTCCCTGTTTGACCGTGGTTCTCGATCAATATCCCTTTTGACTCTGTTGATAGGTCTGATAGGATAAACAGACCCAAAAGGATCCCCCAACTAGTCATTTTCAACCCTAATCTTCGATTGATACCGATTATGCACATCGGCCTAGGTGACAGTTGGGTATTCGATCAAGTTCTACATCAATTGTTGTGAAGCCACCGAGCTTAATACGTTTAATCCTTGAGTGAAGGCCTGAAGAGCCCAATCCTCGGGAACTGGAGGCAGATCCATACATTCCATCTGGAACCGAGACACAAACTCTCTGAGCATCTCGTTATCTTTCTGCTTTACCTTGAAGAGGTCTGACTTCCTAGTCTTGACCTTTATAGCTCTGACGCATGCTTTAACAAGGAATCTGCAAGCATGGAAAAAGAATCAATGGAGTTGGGTGGCAAATTATGGTAACATATCATCGCTCCCTTCGATAAGGTTTCCCCGAATTTTTTCAACAATACGGACTCGATCTCATCGTCCTCCAGATTGTTCCTTTAACTGCACATGTGCAAGAAGTGACATGCTCATTGTGGTCGGTCGTTCCATTGTACTTGGGTATTTCTGGCATATGAAACTTCTTCAAAACAGGTTTATGGGCCGTGCTCGGCGGAGGGGGGATTTTGCACGAACTTCTTTGAATCCAAACCCTTAAAAATCGGTGGTGCTCCCGAAATTTGGTCTACTCTGGAGTTATAGGTTTCCACCTTTTTGTCATTTGCTTAAATCTTCTTCTCCCCCGATTCAACTCGCTTTTCCAGCTCCTCGAGCATCTTCATGATAGTGGGGTCAGTCCCTGGTTCATTTCCGTTTGATCTTTTTCACACTGATTTAGCCCTATGAACAACTTTCTGCGATGGCTCGGGCTCGGCCGTGCTCGGTGCATGGTTCTGCTTTTGGAGTTGTGCTATTGCAGCTTGTTGAGCCTACAACATTTCGAATATCACTCGAAGGTTGATCCCGCCTTCTTCGCCGCCCTGTGCACTCAGACCATTTGATCGAACGTCTCTGCGGACGCTATTTTCGGGGTCGACGGCTAGATTTGCATTAATGGAAACATGGGAACAAACGTCGATTGGGTCTACGTACGGGACTCCATCGAGGTTAACTGGAGGTACTTCGTTCCCTGGGGCATCTATGTTGTCGTTCTTGCCGTGGAAACTAAGGCCATTGTGTATGTGTGTGGGTGCTGCTTGAGAGTTCGACATGCTGATCCTGGAATCAAAGATACTCACAAGAACAAGTATAAAATAGTGTGTGTTACGAAAGTTAGTACCAGGCAATCACTTTTATCCTTAGCCCCACGATGGGCGCCAAACTGTTTACTCTAAAAACGGATAACAATTGAATTTATATGTGGTTATAAGGATATGTGATCTCACTTGGCACAAATTGAGAAAATACTTAAATAGATATTGAAATTGATTTTAAGGAAAAAATAAAGTAAATCAAATAAGACGTATAGCTTTGGCCCTCGAGACAGGTTATCCTCGAACCAAATAAATGAGCAAAGTAAGATATGAATGAAATAACAAAGTATTGAGAGCTGAAAGAATAGTATATTGCTTTGAATCGCGTGAATCTCCTCCTTTACAAATGATTAGACCCCCTTTATATAGTAGGGGAATTCTACTTATGGTATAATTCTAAATACAGTAAGAAATCCGATGATTGGCTAATTAACCGGCCTCATCTTGATACGTGCCGATATTTCTACCGTGATCCTTGCTTGATCACAGATATTTTGGCTTACCGTTACTTGACTAGGTAAACTTCCATCGATCTCGCTTGATCATCGTTCTGCTAGGTCTCGGTCTTGGCTGATCTAGTCCTTGATCGGCCTCTGAATTAAGGGTTCAACAATCTGACTTCGTACTGAGGCTCGATATAACACGAGGCCGAACCGTGACCTATCATAATCCAATCTTGATTAATCATAAAAAGGGAAGGTCAGAACGGACCGTATACAAGATTATTTTTAAATTATTCTTACACTCATATAATTACTCGATTAATTTAGTATTGACTAAGTAATTACTTTACCAAACAACAAAGTGAATGCATGTAGTTATTTCTAATTACACTCAAATTCCATTAGAATGTTACTTTTGAAACGCATATTGAGGTAATATATTTTTGAAACACCTTCAAAGTGGTCTTTAGCAAAAAAGACAAAAAGAGGAAGAAGAAAAGGAAAAAAGGAAAAAAGAGCATCCCGTTTTATGTCATGTGGAGGACAGGCTTAGCACGTTTTGTCGAATTCCACAGGCAAAATGCGTGAATAAAATTAAAGGACGATCATGTCCTTTCGCTAGTCGAAATATTCATAAACTGTAAAATAACCATATCAAGCATATAAACTGCTTTTGAATAATCAGACATGAGAATTTTTTTATTTCATTAGAACCCCTTGATCACAACCTAAAAATATAGCTAGTCAAGGGGGTTTAAAACCTTTTTGTGGTTATTGGTTCAATTCTCACTAGCTATAATCTCTTCTAATATTTTAACTTTTTTTTAATCTCTTTAATGAAAATTCTGTCTCCATCACTACTCGAATTCAAGACCTCTGCTTGAAGCTAAAGAAATACCCACTCCATTACACCACTTATTGATAAAAAGAACAAAGAAAGTCATGAATAAGAAAAATCTTAAAAATTGGACAAGGGAAAAAGACAAAAAAAAAAAATTAAATAGTACTCCCTTCAGTCCGTTTTGTATGTTGGTGTATGGAAAAAAAGGTCTAAAATATTTGTTACTTCAAAAAATTATAAAGATATATGTCTTTTTTCAATTTTAACCTTACTTTCAAGAGAGCGTATAGTTATTAAGTACTCCTTGCAAGAATTATATTTAATAATTCACGCATTATTATAAAGAGATTATTTTTTGTGCAAGATATATCTTAAAAATGAATTCTGTCTATTTCTTTAAAAAAAAAAATAGTTTAACACATGAGGGTTATAGTGGTCATTGTTTGACTCAAAAAAAAAATATTTATCTTGGTTTGAATAACTAAATTTATATAAATAAGGATTAGTCGTAGCTAACAATAATATCCTTAGATGGAGTTTTTAAGAAGCACAAATATTACGTAGATCTGGTCGGACAGCAGCAATGGCATACAATAAATGTTCTTGAAATCAGAAGCAATAATGTAGCATCCAATAATAATGAATAGCAATAAATAGAATTTAAGTAAGCAGAAGAAATGATTCACCTGAGAAATGATGGAATAAGGGGATGTTCTTTCTGACAATGATGAATGATAGTCAATCCCTTGAATTTTTGAGTTATTCTCGGATCTAGTGGAATAGTATAGACAAGAATCTTAGTGAAAAGGTGATGTTTGTATCTTAGCAAGTGAGATCCGATTCTCTTTCTCAAGTCAAGTGTGTTTTTACAAATGAATATCACATGTCCCCTATCATTTTCTCCTTTTCTATTATAGGGAAGATGTTCCTAAGAAATCCTAATAGTTAAGTGCCGAGATTATTCACTAGAATATTCTCTTTAATATCCTACCTTGAAAACTAGCCATTACAACTCTGTTAACGGTACTCGACCTCGGCCTCGACCTTTATTGACACCTTGACTACGGCTCTCGTAGACTCTTCCACCATAGACTTCGCTGCTCCTTGGACCATTTCGATAATCTACGACTTGGGAACTCTTCCCTTAGTACTATCTTGGCTTGAATATTTTAAAGATAGATTTTGACTCATACAGTTAGTCCCTCTTCTTATTGAGGCCGGCTTCAGGTGGATTCGATGGGCGGATCTTGTTCTTTTCTATCGAAACAATCGAGCGAGCGGTGCAGGTCGTGGTGGTTACGGCGAACTAGAAGTGTGGCCCTATATGGGCCGCTCATTTCAAACGCTTCGATTTTCCCGAGCGATCTGCTGGACTTACGTTGTCCACGAGTTAAGATGGCGTCATGACATCATGTGTCATTATGACGCATATTCCCGAGGCGTTGCTTCATTTAACGTGTGATCACTGATTGAACCTGACGCTTCGGTTCCGTTGCCAGTAATGATGAGCCGTTTTTGGTTCTGGTGCCAAGACCCTTATAAATAGAAGTATTTGGATGCAATTTTGAGGTCTAAGTCTTCTATTCTTTCAAAATCCTATATTATTCTCTTGCTCTTTTCTTGCTTTGAGCCTTTCTTCTCAGTTCCAGTGAATCATATTGTTCTTACTTCTTCATCATTTGATACCTCTCTTTCCGTTATCAAATATGTCTAACATGCCTTCTGAGTCTGGTGAGGGAAGTGTTGCGGTCCCTTTGGCAATGGCATTTCCCCCTCATGAGGAGAGTGTTCCTGCCGCCGTCGAGGATAATCTTCCCGTCAGTGGAGGAGATAATTCTCCGCAGCCTGATTCCAGATCCGATTTCACCAAATTACCTGAAACTGACCCTGGAGCCTTTCGCTCAGTGATGACGGTGAAAGAATTGGAAGATCTTAAGGCCAAGTCTAGCCTTCCCAATCATATTGAACTAATCCCGGCTGGGTGGGATACGGTGCAGGTCCAGCATCCTGGGTAGTGAACCTTCTATGCCTACCTCTTCCAAGTGGGCTACACTCTCCCTCTTCTTTCGCTGGTGGAGGAATTCTATTTGGTATTACGGTGTTTTCCCAGCTCAGTTCACGCCATACGTTTACAAACTTATAAGGATGTTCACCAAATTTTCCGACCTAGCCGGGGTCGAACTGACACTTTGGAATTTGATACATCTGTTAACCCTAGCTTTTATAGTGGGACGATGTTAAATCTTCACCGCCGATGAGGCATGGTGAAGATGGACGACAAAGCCAACCGCCAATTCTGGTTCAACTTTTTCTTTGTGAGAACCGAGGACGTGGTGGCCAATGTCGAATGTTTTCTTGAGGCTTGGAATTATACTCGTAAGTACCTAATTTCCTTGTTTGTAGGTATCTGATTTTTCTCATGTGCCTGGTCGTAGGCTTTGAACTCTCGTTCTTTTATCATGCAGCCAAGACCTCGACTCCTCCTTCGGTTGCTGAGACTGGGTTGGTCGACTCCTCCCTCACATCGTAGGGATTTGTGAGTGGCCATGTTTCTTTAAGAAGTTTGGGCTGACTCTCCTTTCGACTGGTAAGTTCCTTCTACCATCGGTGTCATGGCCTTCTTTTATTTTGTTTACCTTTGCCGACCTTTCCTTTTATTTGTGTTTTCATAGCTTCGGCAAGGGGATCTTTAACTGTGATTGATCTTGCTTTTGTCTCGGTCCTTTCTATTGCTGCTTCCAAATCTGTCACGCCTTCGGCCGTGGAGACTTCGGTCGCGAAGACCTCGACTTATTCCTTATATTCCCTCATTGACGAGGAGGATGAGCCTTTTCCTGGTGATGGAAATTTGATGCCTCGTAAGAGGAGGGCCGTGGACGTCGGAGGAGAGAAGTCGATGGCCGCCGATGTAGGAGACTGTGGTTTTGTCCTTATCGGGGAGAGATCTGAGGCTAGTCATAAGGTCTTTTGTTTAGTGGGTACAAATATATGACCTGTAGGGGATGCGATCGAAGGCATGGTGGGCAGTGGTATCCCTATTCTACCAAGACGCGAAGAGGCCTCGTCTTCCGGGGTAGCGGCGGATGTACCTCCTTCGACTGATGATAGAAATAAGGTCTTTGCCGAGAAGGATGTTGGATCCAATTCCTACATGGAAATAGATGAGTTGCGAATGATCAACGAGGGACTTACTCAGCTTAAAGTGAGGTTGGATGGGGGTTCGAGGACTACTACAATCTCGATGGACCCTAATTTTCTCGTGGATACCGAGAATATTATCCCCTTCCTTGTACCTCTTAGTTTTGAAGTTGATGGTACGACCCTAAATTATATGAATGATAGTGACCTGTCGAATAACATTGTCGGCCTCACCCTTTGGTAAAGTACATTCGTTGTTAGTTGTTTTCCTTTTGTTTTGTTCTTTCACAGTCTCTAACTTCTTTTGTTCATTTTGTAGACGGTTGTCCTGGAGATTGAGAGTGCTCGTAGAGAACATAGGCGTAAAGATATCTATGTGAAATTGAAGGACAAGTACTTTAGAGTCCTTGACAAGTACAGGGAGCTTCAGTGTCGGCTTCGTGAAAGTGGTGATGTGTGCCAATTGAGAGATGACTTGAAGGCGAGGGACGGGGAGCTAGTGTGGATGGTGGGGAAGTGCAGCGTCTTGGAGGAGATGTTGAGTAGTAAGGAGGAAGAGCTCAAGCTCAGCAAGGGGGTCGAGCACCCAGTGCAGTGGTCTCCAAGCTCAAGTGGTTTTGCTGCAAGCCCAGCTTGAGGAGTGTCAATTTAGAGCGGATGATCTTAGCGCCGAGTTCACCGAGAAGATGGAGGAGTTAGAGAAGCCGGAGTCCGCTCAGTCAGAATCTTTAAGGAAAGCAGAGTCTCTTGAAGTGGTGGTTCGGGCTCTTCGCTGCGAGCGATAAAATGACTTAACAAAAGCAAGGCTTAAAGAAGATCGACTTGATGAGAGGATCTGAGAGTTGGAGAAATAGACTTCTGGCCTCTACGACCGAGTTGATGTTCTGAAGGTCGAGAAGTCCCAGCTACTGTCACAGCCGTCCTTTTCTCGCATTTCAAATTTTCCCAGTGTTCCTCGAGATTTGTACGAGGAGTGGATTCATGTCGAGGCCCAGTTATATGTCTTTCGATAGTTAGATGCGGCATGATCTGTTTGTGAGGCTGCCGTCGAAGATGTTCGTGTTAAGGCTCGTTAAGCTCAAATCACTTATGGGTATGATCCCTCTATGCCCAAGACCGGTGATAACGAAGGGGACAAGGGTGTATACCGGCTTGAGGAGAATGCCTGGCATGATTCCACATATCTTAAGGGTAAAGGTGGTGATGGTGAGGGTGGTTATGGCCCGGCTAGTGATGCTGTTGAGGGCCAAGTTGGTGAGGATGTTGAAGGACCTAATGGTGGTTGCCCATAGTTTTAGCTTTTGATTTTTTGTGTATTTTTTGTATGCATCTCCACGAGCCTATTGTAAATAGTTTTGTGAAATATCAAAGTTGTTCCTTGCATCTTCTCCTATTTTTGTGGTTTATTTTCTGTACTTGTGTGTATTTTTGTTTCTTTGTTAGGATGTGATCGAGGTCCGATAGGTATTTTTTTGAGCAAGGTCAGACATAATCTTACGTTAAATCTCGGTCGAGGACCGGTAGGTGTTTGTTCGAGCTTAGACGAACATAACCTTTCGTTAAGTCGCAACTGAGGGACGGTGGGTGTTTGTTCGAGCTTGGTCGAACATAAACTTTCGTTAAGTCGCGACCGAGGGACGACAGGTGTTTGTTCGATCTTGGTCGAACATAATCTTTCACTAAGTCACGGGCAAGGGCCGGTAGGTGTTTGTTAGAGTGGGGTCGAACATAACTTTTCATTAAATCGCGGTCGAGGGCAGGTACGTGTTTGTTCGAGCGGGGTCGAACATAACCTTTCGTTAAGTCGGGGTTGAGGGCCGGTAGGTGTTTGTTCGAGCTTGGTCGAACATAACCTTTCATTAAGTCATGACCAAGAGCCGGTAGGTGTTTGTACGGGCGGGTTCGAACATAACCTTTCATTATATCGCGGCCAAGGACCAGTAGGTATTTGTTCGAGCGGGGTCAAACATAACCTTAACACGAAAAAGGTGTGCTGATAAGCATAAGTTTCTTATTGATTTGACATAGTTGTTTTGGTTACCTACTTGGAGAAATTAAAAGATTTTTGGGTGTTGGCTAGCATTCCAGTCCCAGTCTATCTAGTCCCTTCATTGGTTGACTTGGAGAATATTGAGAGGTCGAGAAATGAAATAGTAGTCACGACCCTATCTTCGCGTACTACGACTCGAAGCATTCCCTTCATCGTCTCGTTAAAAATCTCCTTGAGAAAATCCAAATGGGACAAACTCAAGTGAGGGAAAAAAAATTACGACTTGGGGGACGCGTTTTCTCTCAGAAGTTGAAGCATTTGAGGTGGCCGACATTCTAGTTGTTTGGTAGTAGCTTTCCTTCCATTGTCTCTAGTTGGAATGAACCCTTGTTTGCTTTGGCTGTAATTTTGTACGGACCATCCCAGTTTGTTCCAGCTTGCCTTCTCGGGGATATTTGCTCGCTTGATTTTTGGCTTTCAGTACGTAATCCCCGACTTTATGCAGCCGGACCTTTGCTATTGTTGTAATAACATTATGCTTGTTGTTTTTGGGCGACCATTATTATGTAGGTCATTTCTCTTTGATCGTCGATTTCGTCTAGTTCCTGCCTTCTGCTTTCATCTTTGTTCCTGCCGCTTTCATAGGAGTATTTTAGGCTGGGTTCTCCGACCTCGACCAGTATTACTGCTTCAGTCCCATAGACCATAGAGTAAGGCGTATCTCATGTTCTCATCTTCGGAGTTGTTCGATAAGCCCATAATACTTTTGGTAGCATTTCCGGCCACTACCCCTTGGTGTCTTCAAGCTTTTTCTTCATGATGTTCAGTATAGACTTATTGGAGGACTCTGTGTCACGACCCGAAATCTCACCTTAAGGCCGTGATGGCGCCTAACGTTGCACCCGCTAGGCAAGCCAACGCGTTAACTAAATTGATTTATTAACAAGTGAAAATAACAAACACTGACTAGATAATTGAGGTAAGTGCGGAAGCATTAACAAAATCTAAATACCAATAGCTAATCACGAAGAAATCTCTTGAAGTACAAACCCAGAAATGGAGTCACAACCTCACGAACCAGTCTAAGATTTGAATAAAAATAACAGTTTGAAAATAAAATGATGTATCTGTATAGAAAACACATATATGACAGAATGAAAGATAGACAGGGACACCGAGATCCACGAACGCATGCGGAACTACCTTGGTGTCGTCTGGAATGGACTGAAGGACACTCTCACTAACGATGTCCACTGGGTTCGGCTGCGTAATCTGCACAATATAAAGAAGTGCAGGTGTAGCATCAGTACAACCGACCCCATGTACTGAGTAAGTGCCGAGTCTAACCTCGGCGAAGTAGTGACGAGGCTAGGACACGACAACAAAGTGTACCTGTGCATTTCAATAGTATAGCAGAAAATAAACAAGAATACAGTTACCGGGAAGAACATGCTGAGGATAAGAGAGACAACACTTGCTAAAACAGTAGAATCTAGTACTAACAGAAATGTAGAAGTAAAACAGGAATATCAACCCGAACAAGTAAAATAGACAGGAGGAAAACACGGCATGACCCCTCGTGTATAACCTCAAAATCACACGGCACGGAATGTCCCCTCGCGCATAAATAATAATAACTCGGCACAAAATATCCCCTCGTGCATCAATAATAATCAATCGGCACGGAATGTCCCCTTGTGCATAAAGAATAATCAATCGGCACGGAATGTCCCCTCGCGCATAAATAATAATCAATCGGCACGGAATGTCCCCTCGCGCATAAATAATAATCAATCGGCACGGAATGTTCCCTCGTGCATAAATATAATCATCGGCACGGAATGTTCCCTCGTGCATAAATAATAATCACTCGGCACGGAATGTTCCCTCGTGCACAAATAATAATCGTCGGCACGGAATGTCCCTCGTGCATAAATAATAATCATCGTCACGGAATGTTCCTTCGTGCATAAATAATAATAACTCGGCACGGAATGTTCCCTCGTGCATGATGAGTGTAAAATCAACAATTGATATGAAAGTTTAACAATACGACATTTCAAATGTACAGAAATAATCAACAAAATTCTACTGTCCCGGCAAGGGACTCAGCTATAACCAATCTCACTCAGAAGTATAATGTCAACAGTAAAATCCTCGACCGAACACATAATCAATAACTTTCTACATCATGAAGTAACCTCAAGGTACCACTTTCAAGGTTCCCAATACTCACAACACGAAGAATATCAAAGAACATTAAATAATTCATCAAAATTCGACTCACGGGCATGCTTGAACACAACATATAGGTACCTGTCACCTCACCTATACGTTGGACATGAATTACACATAACAAATAAGACTCTATACCTAATCCCTCAAGCTAAGATTAGGCCAAACACTTCCCTCGGCTCCAAGAATGCAAGTCAAGCCTCAATCACGGTCTTTTCTCTTGAATCCAACTCCGAAACGATAATATCTAGACATAATTGACTTAATAACATCAATAATTACTCAATAACTCAATCCCAAAGCCTAATTATACATTTCCCATAATTCTTCCAAAAATACCAAAATTCGGCCCCGGGCCTGCTTGGTCCAAACTCGAGGTTTTGACCAAAACCCGATAACCCATTCCCCCATGAACTCGAATATACAATTTGTTTTGAAATCTGACCCCAAAATGAGGTTGAATTCCCAAAAATTCCAAAAGTCCTAACTCTTCCCAAAACCCCCAATTTCTACCCTTGATTCCATATTTTTAGACCTAGAATCTAGTGATTGGTGAAGGAAAATGGAAGAAATTAGAGTTAAGAACACTTACCTATGAAGCTATGGTGGAATGGTCTCCTAAGACTCGCCCAAGAAGGGAAGAAGAAAATAATGAAAGATATGAAAATCCCGTAATGGGTATTCTATTTTTGAGCAATTAAATAACTAGGCGAATTTACCCTACGCGATCGTGACAGAAGGGCTGCAATCACGGAGAGTACAGGACTTCAGACCTACGCGATCGCGAAGTAAGGAGTGCGATCGCAGAGAACCCGGGCGTGGACCCACGCGATCGCGAATGAAAGAACACGTTCGCACAGAACAATTGCTACCCAGCCCCAACCCCACATGAGACTTACGCGATCGCGGACATAGGGTTGCGTTCGCGTAAAGCTTAAACCCCAAAGCTCTGCGTTTGTACCCATCTCCTTGCGATCACGCAGAGCAAATTAGCCACCCCGCCCAATTTCACATCGCGATCGCATGCACTACACTGCGATCGCAGAGAAGGAAATAGTTGGACACCAGATACAGCCTAAAACAACAGAAATTTCCTAAGTTTAGCACCCCGACGCCTACCCGAAACTCACCTGAGCCCTCGGGGCTCAAAACCAAATATACACACGCCTTCAAAATCATCCTACGAACTTATTCGAGTAATTAAACCACTAAAATAACATCAAAACAATGAATTAAACTCAAAAATCCATAGAATTTCCTCAAACTTCATAAACTATCAAATTTTCCAATTTTGGTCCGAAACACGTCAAACCAAGTCCGTTTCTTTCCAAATTTTACAAATAACTCACATAACACATATTGAACCTGTTCCGAGCTCCGGAACCATAATACAGGCTCGGTAACACAGATTTCACATCAAATTTCATTTTCAAAAGTCTTTATTATTTCCAGAAAACAATTTCCTTTAAAATTCATTTCTCAGACTTGGGACCTCGGAATTCGATTCCGGGCATACGCCTAGGTCCCATATTTTCCTACGGACCCTCCGGGACCGTCAAATCACGGGTCCGGGTCTGTTTACCAAAAATGTTGACCAAAGTCAACTTTATTCCATTAATTATCATCAATTCAATTGTTTAACACATTTCCACATAAAGGCTTCCCGGTTACGTGCCCGAGCTGCGCACGGACATCGAGGTGAGATTAACGGAGGCTTTCGGGGCCTTGGAACATAGTTTTTGCTAAATTTACACAAGATGACCTCTTGGGTCATCACAATCTCCACCTCTAAAACAATCGTTCGTCCTCGAACGAACATAGAAAGGTACCTGAATCGGGGAAAAGGTGGGGATATCGACTCCACATATCGGACTCGGACTCCCAGGTAGCTACCTCAACAGGCTAACCTCTCCACCGAACACGAACCCATGGATAACTCTTCGATCTCAACTGTCGCACCTGCCGATCTAATATGGATATCGGCTCATCCTCATAAGACAAATCCTTGTCCAACTGCACACCACTGAAGTCAAGTACATGAGATGGATCCGCAATATACCTCCGGAGCATAGATACGTGAAATACCGGATGCACGGCTGGCAAACTAGGTGGCAAGGCAAGTCTGTAGGCCACCTCTCCTACCTTATCCAGAATCTCAAATGGACCAATGTACCTAGGGCCCAACTTACCCTTCTTTCCGAATCTCATCACGCCCTTCATGGGAGACACCCGAAGAAATACCCGGTCTCCTATCATAAATGCCAAATCTCGAACCTTGTGATCTACATAACTCTTCTACCTGGACTGAGTTGTAAGAAGTCTATCCTGAATGATCTTCACCTTGTCCAAGGCATCCTGGACTAACTCAGAACCCAACAATCTAGCCTCTCCTGGCTCAAACCATCCGACTGGAGACCGACACCGTCTACCATACAACGCCTCATACGGAGCCATGTGAATGCTCGATTGATAGCTGTTGTTGTAGGAAAACTTAGCTAAAGGAAAGAACTGGTCCCATGAACCACCAAAGTCAATAACGTAAGCTCGCAACATATCCTCCAACATCTGAATAGTACGCTCGAACTGCCCGTCCGTCTGAGGATGAAATGTTGTGCTCAAATCAATCTGTGTGCCCAACTCTCGCTGAAATAATCTCCAGAAATGGGAGGTAAACTGAGTACCTCGGTCTGATATAATGGATATGGGCACACCATGCAGTCTAACAATCTCTCTCATGTAGATCCTTGCCCACTTCTCTGCTGAATACGAAACGGATACTGGGATGAAGTGCTCTGACTTGGTCATCCTATCCACAACGACCCATACTACATCAAACATCCTCTGAGTCCGTGCGAGTCCAACTACAAAGTCCATGGTGATACACTACCACTTCCACTCGGGAAGCTGAATATGCTGCATCAAACCACCGGGTCGCTGGTGCTCGTACTTAACCTGCTGATAGTTCAAACACCGAGTTACATAAGCTACAATATCTTTCTTCATCCTTCGCCACCAATAGTGCTGCCGCAAGTCCTGGTACATCTTTGTGGCGCCCGGATGAATAGAATACCGGGAACTATGGCCTCCTGAAATCAACCCACAAATACCATCCATATCAGGTACACAAACCCGACCCTGCATCCTCAAAACTCCCTCATCATCAACCGTAACCTGCTTGGCATCTCCGTGCCTGACTCTATCTCTAAGAACACATAAATGGTGATCATCATATTGCCTGGACCGAATACGATCATACAATGAAGAACGGGATACGGTATGGGCCAAAACACTGCCAGTCTCAGAAACCTCCAACCTCACATATCGGTTGGCTAAAGCCTGAACATCCAAAGCAAGAGGTCGCTCTCCGACTGATAAATAGGCAAGACTACCCATACTGGCTAACTTCCGGCTCAAAGTATCGGCCACCACATTGGCCTTCCCCGGATGATAAAGAATGGTAATATCATAATCCTTCAGCAACTCTAACCATATCCTCTGCCTCATGTTCAACTCCTTCTGTTTGAACAGATACTGTAAGCTCCTATGATCCATGAACACCTCACATGGCACACCATACAAATAATGCCTCCAAAATCTTCAATGCATGCATAATAGCTGCTAACTCCAAGTCATGAACTAGATAGATCTTCTCATGAACCTTCAACTGACGAGAAGCATAGGCTATAACCTTTCCATCCTGCATCAACACTGCACCAAGCCCAACCCGTGAAGCATCACAATACACGGTATACAGTCCTAAACCTGTGGGCAAAACTAATACTGGTGCCGTAGTCAAGGTTGTCTTGAGCTTCTGAAAGCTCGCCTTACACTCATCAGACCACCTGAACTGAGCACTCTTCTAAGTCTACCTGGTCATCGGGGCTGCAATGGACGAAAAGCCCTCCACAAACCGGCAATAATAACCTGCTAAACCCCAGAAACTCCGGATCTCTGTAGTTGAGGTGGGTCTAGGCCAATCTCTGACAACTGAAATCTTCTTAGGATCCACCTGAACACCCTCTGACGGTACCACATGGCCTAGAAATGCAACTGAACTCAACCAGAACTCACACTTGGAAAATTTTGCATACAACTGACTATCCCTCAAAGTCTGGAGGACGACCAGAAGGTGCTGCTCATGCTCCTCACGGCTACGGGAGTAAATCAAAATATCATCAATGAAAACAATCACAAATGAGTCCAAATAAGGCCTGAACACGCGATGCATCAACTCTAAAGTCAGCGGGGGCATTTGTCAGCCCAAACAACATCACCAAGAACTCATAATGCACATAACAAGTGTGAAAGGTTGTCGTAGGGACATCAGACGCCCTAATCCTTAGCTGATGGTAACCATATCTCAAGTCAATCTTGGAAAACACTGAAGCACCCTGAAGCTGGTCGAATAAATCATCAATCCTTGGAAAAGGATATTTGTTTTTAATAGTAACCTTATTCAACTGTCGGTAGTCAATACACATCCTCATCGAGCCATCCTTCTTCTTGACAAACAATACTGGGGCACCCCAAGGAGAAACACTAGGCCTAATAAATCCTTTATCCAACAAACCTGCAACTGATCCTTTAACTCTGGCGTGGCCATACGATACGGCGGAGTAGAAATAGGTTGGGTGCCCTGAGCTAACTTAATACAAAAATCAATATCCCTGTCAGGTGGCATACCCGGAAGGTTAGCAGGGAATACCTCTGGAGACTCACGAACCACGGGCACAGACTCCAGGGAAGGAACCTCAGCGCTAGAATCAAGAACATAGGCCAGATAGGCCAAACAACCCTTCTCGACCATGCGCCGATATAACTAGGAGTCCCCCTCCACTCCAAATGAGGCACCCCTGGCAAGGCCAAGGTCACTATCTTGGCATGACAGTCCAGAATAGCATAATAGAGGGATAACCAATCCATCCCCAATATAACATCAAAGTCAACCATATCAAGAAGCAAAAGATCAACCTGAGTCTCCAGACCACCAATAACTACTCAGCAAGCACGGTAGACTCGATCTACCACCATAGAATCACCCACCGGTGTAGACACATGTACAGCAGTACTCAAGGAATCACGAGGCATACTCAAATAAGGGGCAAAATATGAAGACACATAGGATAATGTAGAACCCGGATCAAATAACACCGAAGCCTCTCGGCTGCACAGTGAAACCGTACCTATAATAAATGTATCAGAAGCCTGAGCAGCAGGCCTGTCAGGAAAAGCATAGCACCGGGGCTGAGCCCCTCCAACCTGAGCATCTCTAGGTCGACCTACTACGACCTGACCTCTACCTCTCGTGGCATGTCCTCCACCTCTATGAGTCTGACCTCCACCTCTGGCACCACGACCACCACCTCTAGTTGGCTGAGGAGGCAAAGGTGCACCTGCTGTCGGGACCAAGGCACGGGAACTCTGTTGCTGGGGTCCACTCCAAGCTCGAGGGCAAAATCT
>ML463765.1:22412-40845 GCA_005239535.1 Nicotiana rustica
AAAATCAACTCCATTGGACTCTACTATGCCCATGTTCCGAAGAACCTCATGACAGCTGTCCAAATAATCTTGGGGATCCTCTGAGGTGCACCAGTAAATGTAGTAGTGGATAACTTGGTGAATCTATCCGATCTCCATAAAGCATCTGCTGACATAGCTGCTCCCTCAACTACCGGGGCCACAATGCCCCGCTGAGCTACTCCGGTCGTCTGAGGTGCCAGAGTCTGGAACTGAGGACCTAGCTGCACTGGCGTGCGAGTAGCAGGAGTCTGGGTCCCTCCCCCAGCCTGAGAGATGGCTGGTGCAGTAGGAAGAAGACCGGCATGAGCCACACTCTCCATGAGTCCCACTAAGCAGACTAGAGCATCCTGAAGCACCAGGGTGGCAATAAACCCCTTTGGGACCTGAGCTGGTCCAACTGGAACTGTCTGAGTAGGAACCTCACCGGCAAAGTCTACCTGCGGGTCCTCTACTGGGGCTGCTACCCTGGGTTGTGCCCTGCCCATGCCTCGGCCGCTAATACGGCCTCGACCTCATCCCCTCGTAGGATCTATAACAGGAGAATCGGCTGCTGATCGGTAGATGAGGAAGCACGCATTCTCGCCATCTGCGAGAGAATAGAATCAAAACTCAATTAGCATTTAGAATTCAAATCGCACGACAGGAAAAAAGAAAAAGTGAAGTTATTCCTAACTTTGCAGCCTCTTGGGGATAAGTACAGACGTCTTCGTACCGATCCCTCAGACTCTACCAAGTTTGTCCGTGAGTTGTCAGACCTAAGCAACCTAGGGCTCTGATACCAACTTGTCACAACCTAAAATCCCACCTTCAGGCCGTGATGGTGCCTAACGTTGCACCCGCTAGGCAAGCCAACGTGTTAACTGAATTGATTTATTAACAAGTGAAAATAACAAACACTAACTAGATAATTGAGATAAGTGCGAAAGCATTAACAAAATCTAAATACCAATAGCTAATCACGAAGAAATCCCTTTAACTACAAACCCATAAATGGAGTCACAACCTCACGAACCAATCTAAGATTTGACCAAAAACAACAATTTGAAAATAAAATGATGTATTTGTCTTTAAAACACATATATGACAGAATAAAAGATAGACAGGGACGCCGAGATCCACGAACGCCTGTAGAACTACCTTGGTGTCGTCTGGAATAGACTGAAGGACACTCCCACTAACGATGTCCACTGGGTCCGGCTGTGTAATCTGCACAACATAAACAAGTGCAGGTGTAGCATCAGTACAACCGACCCCATGTACTGAGTAAGTGTCGAGCCTAACCTCGGAAAAGTAGTGACGAGGCTAGGACACGACAACAAATTGTACCTATGTAGTTCAATAGTATAGCAGAAAATAAACAAGAATACAGTTACGGGGAAGAACATGTTGGGGATACGAGAGGCAACACTTGCTAAAACAGTAGAATCAAGTACTAACAGAAATGTAAAAGTAAAACAGGAATATCAGCCCGAACAAGTAAAATAGAAAGGAGGAAAACACGGCATGACCCCTCATGTATAACCTCAAAATCACACGGCACGGAATGTCCCCTCGCGCATAAATGATAATCAATCGGCACGGAATGTCCCCTCGCGCATAAATAATAATCAATCGGCAAGGAATGTTCCCTCGTGCATAAATATAATCATCGGCATGGAATGTTCCCTCGTGCATAAATAATAATCACTCGGTACGGAATGTTCCCGCGTGCACAAATAATAATCGTGGGCACGGAATGCTCCCTCGTGCATAAATAATAATCTTCGGCACGGAATGTTCCTTCGTGCATAAATAATAATCACTCGGCACGGAATGTTCCCTCGTGCATGATGAGTGTAAAAGCAACAATCGATATGAATGTTTAACAATACGACATTTCAAATGTACAGAAATAATCAACAAAATTCTACTGTCCCGGCAAGGGACTCAGCTATAACCAATCTCACTCAGAAGTATAATGTCAACAGTAAAATCCTCGACCGAACACATAATCAATAACTTTCTACATCATGAAGTAACCTCAAGGTACCACTTTCAAAGTTCCCAATACTCACAACACGGAGAATATCAAAGAACATTAAACAATTCATCAAAATTCGACTCATGGGCATGCTTGACCACAACATATAGGTACCCGTCACCTCACCTATACGTTGGACATGAATTATACATAGAAAATAAGACTCTATACCTAATCCCTCAAGCTAAGGTTAGGCCAAACACTTACCTCGGCTACAAGAATGCAAGTCAAGGCTCAATCACGGCCTTTCCTCTTGAATCCAACTCCGAAACGATAATATCTAGACATAATTGACTAAATAACATCAATAATTATTCAATAACTCAATCCCAAAGCCTAATTATACATTTCCCATAATTCTTCCAAAGGCACAAAAATTCGGCCCCGGGCCCGCTTGGTCCACTCGAGGTTCGGACCAAAACCCGATAACCCATTCCCCCATGAACTCGAATATACAATTTGTTTTGAAATCCGACCCCAAAATGAGGTTGAATTCCCAAAATTTCCAAAAGCCCTAACTCTACCCAAAACCCCCAATTTCTACCCTTGATTCCATGTTTTTAGACCTAGAATCTAGTGATTGATGAAGGAAAATGGAAGAAATTAGAGTTAACGCTTACCTATGAAGCTATGGTGGAATGGTCTCCTAAGACTCGCCCAAGAAGAGTTGAGAAGAAGAAAATGTTGAAAGATATGAAAATCTCGTAATGGGTATTCTGTTTTTGAGCAATTAAATAACTGGGCTAATTTACCCTACACGATCGCGACAGAAGGGCTGCGATCGCGGAGAGTACTGGACTTCAGACTTACGCGATCGCGAAGTAAGGAGTGCGATCGCAGAGAACCAAGACGTGGACCCATACGATCGCGAATGAAAGAACGTGTTTGCCTAGAACAATTGCTACCCAGCCCCCAACCCCACAGGATACTTACGCGATCGCGGACATAGGGTTGCATTCGCGTAGATCTTAAACCCCAAAGCTCCGCGTTCGCACCCAGCTCCTTGCGATCGCGTAAAGAAAATTAGCCACCCTACCTAATTTCACATCGCGATCGCGTGCACTTCACCGCGATCGCAGAGAAGGAAATAGCTGGACACCAGATACAGCCTAAAACACCAGAAGTTTCCTAAGTTTAGCACCCCGACACCTACCCGAAACTCACCCGAGCCCTCGGGGCTCAAAACCAAATATACACACGCCTTCAAAATCATCCTACGAACTTATTCGAGTAATTAAACCACTAAAATAACACCAAAAACAATGAATTAAACTCAAAAATCCATAGAATTTCCTCAAACTTCATAAACTATCAATGTTTCCAATTTTGATCCGAAACATGTCAAACCAAGTCCGTTTCTTTCCAAATTTTAAAGATAACTCACATAACACATATTGAACCTGTTCTGGGCTCCGGAACCATAATACGGGCTCGGTAACATAGATTTCACATCAAAGTTCATTTTCAAAAGTCTTTATTATTTCCAGAAAATAATTTCCTTTAAAAATTCATTTCTCGGACTTGGGACCTCGGAATTCAATTCCGGGCATACGCTCAGGTCCCATATATTCCTACGGACCCTTTGGGACTGTCAAATCATGGGTCCGAATCTGTTTACCAAAAATGTTGACCAAAGTCAACTTTATTCCATTAATTACCATCAATTCAACTTTTTAACACATTTCCGCATAAAGGCTTCCCGGCTACGCGCTCGGGATGTGCATGCATATCGAGATGAGATTAACAGAGGCTTTCGGGGCCTCGAAACACAGTTTTTGCTAAATTTACACAAGATGACCTTTTGGGTCATCACACTCTGCTTGCCCGTTACCTGCTGGGTGGTATGGGGTTTAGAGTATTCTCTTGATGTGCCATTTCTCGAAGAATTCGGCGATTTTCTTCCCTGTGAATTGTTGTCCATTGTCACAACTTATTTCCTTGGGTAGGTCGAACCGGCATATGATGTTTCTCCATATAAAGGTGATTACCTCATGTTCTCATATTTGCGCGAATTCTCCTGCTTCCGCCCATTTAGAGAAATAGTCAGCTAAAACCAAAAAGAATTGTACATTACCACGCCCTGTTGGGAGGGGGACCACGTTGTCCATTCCCCATTTGATGAAAGGCCAAGGAAGGTGACTAGGTGGAGATATTCGCTTGCTTGGTGAATCATTGGGGCATATTTCTTGCACTGTTCGATTTCCTCACGAAGTCTGCGACGTCCTTTTTCATGGTGGGCCAATAGTACTCCCCTCCCTCCGTATGAGGCATCAGAACAATGCTCGATTGCTGGAATGATCTCTGCAATGGACTTCGTGAACTTCTCCATAGGTGCGCTGGGTTTGGTTCGGGCCTAAGCACTTCACCAGAGGGACGCTGTAAGTCCTCTAGTACAGGTCGTTATGAAGGATATTGTATCTGGCCGCTTGCATTCTTAGTTTCTTGGCCTCTTTTTTGTCACCTGAGAGTGTGTCGTCCTTCAAATATGCGATTGTGCCAGCCTCAAGTTAAGTTTATGGTTCTTACCTCGATTTGGTCTAGTGATAAATTGAAGAGGTGGACTATGTTGACACCCAATTTTCCCTATAATATTTTTTAAAGTGCATATATACCTTCAAAACTATGCATTGGCATCAATTGATATTTTTCGTAATTTCTGCATTTCTTCTAAGGATTTTTATTAATTTATCCTAGTATTTTTATTATATAAATAATTACTAATTGCATCACAAATGAATTTATAACAATTTCATGTCTTAATATTTCTATTTATGTTTATATTAAGCTTAAATTATTTCACAAATAGCCACATTTACATTTTTTGGGTTATAATTGCAATAACTTTGCAATTATAGCCCGTACATGCATTATTACATTATTTTACCAGAAAGTAGCATGTTGCATTTTTAAAAATATTTTGAGTAATTATTTTAAAACATTTCTATGCATGAAAATTATTTTGTAATCTGTTAATTATTTTATAATTTTTTTTAATCAATTATTTGGGTATTTAACAAATAGCCCTTTTTATTTCAGACCTAACCCCTTCTAATACCAACCCAAATCCTTTATAATATCATCCCAAAACCTTTAAGTCCAATCTGCACCTACCCGACCCAATAACCTCTTTAATCATGGTCGTTGATATTTTAGATCAACAGTCCACAATTAAACTTACCTTATTAATCCCCAACCAACCCTAACCCCTCTCATTCTTCTCATTCCGCCGTCACTCGTTTCTCTAATCTCTCCAGTTCTCTCTCTACCTACCCTAACCCTAATCGTTGTCACCGGCGAGAAGCTCCCTTCTGTGGTGTTTCTGTGCATTCTCCAATCACCACCGGTCTCCTATACTCCCTGGCTATTTGATTTCATGAGCCCTTAGAAGAATCTCGCGGAGAATCAACCAGATTCTTGCCTGAAAATTGTTTACCGGCTTGTCTCAGGCCATTTTTGTTTGTGAATATGGATTTCCTTTTGTTTTTAGTATGAATCCATGGGTTTTAGACCGATTCTCTTCATCTCTACTATTTTCTGAAAATCCTAGTTTCACTATTGTTCGAATCTTCTCAGATCTTTATAGATCTGAAGTGATTCAAGTATTATTGGGTGTTTTCCTTTATAATCTCTTGTTTAATTAAACTACTTCGATTTTTAGTCACTCTTTTTGAAACTAGGGTTCTTCCCAGACTTTCTTCAAAGGTTTTTACTTTCAAATGGTTAATCTATTCATCTCTTTACGTGTTTGGTTAATCTTCGTATGTATGCTCTAACCCTAAATGTTTATGTGTGTTATACTTATTTCTTCAATTTTGTTTCGATATTGTGCTTATCTCTGTGAACCAGTCCTATTAAATTATTCTATTTAGGAGCTTAAACGATTTTCCCTATTAAAACCAGTATTTTGTGGGATTTTTACTTGATTGACTTCTGTTAAGGATCTAAACTATTTTCCTTCTTGTTAAAATCAGAACCCTTTAAGATTCTTACTTGTTTGATTTCTATTTAAGGATTCAAATAATTCTTTCCTATGAAATCAGTACTCTTTGAAGATTTTTACTGATTGTTTCCTATTAATTGCCCTGTTAAAATCAGTGTGCTGGGATTTTACTGGTTTCCTTATTTGTGACATGTATCCCTATTTTTACTTTCCTTAATTAGCTATCAATACAGTTTGAGATTTGACTGATTCCTTATATGGTATGATTTTGATTTATTACCTTAATTGAACCTAGTCATTACCGTTAATTGAATATCCCCCAATTAAAAGGGTCTTTTTTGGATCCCTTTATGAATTGGTTATGTGATTGGTTGACTGATTCTAATTGATTGAACCTTGATTTATTTTACCTTATTTGTTTTACTCCCTAAGTGCTATATATACACTCCCATTCTGCCTCTTAAGTAGACGAACAATAGTTCAAACACACACACACAAAAACTTTCTCTCATCTCTCTTTTTACTACTTGTGTTCATCGCTTGTCTAGCCGGCTGAAAGCCAAGGCTAGACTATTGAATCCTGCCTATTTTACCTTTTGTTTTTTCTTCCTTAACTGGTATGTTTCTATCTCTAATGCCATTATGAAGTTCAAACCTATATGATTATTTGTTGCCCCATTATTTATGTCTCTTCTGCACTAGTTCAATCGCTTATGTACTCAACGCTACATTTTTTCCTATTTACTGCTTTGATCATGCATGTTTAAGTTCATTCTTCCATGTTTATTGCTTTAATCAGCATGCTATTCCTGTTTAAGTTTCCAGTCTGTTTATTACTTTAAACCAATATGTCTACTTTTATGTTTAGTGCTCTTATGTCTTCTGTCCACTAACTTCAATTGGCATGACTAATTCTTTGTAATTATACCCCTATCCTCAGCATGACTATTCCTACACTTAGTCTCTGTGCTTTACTGTCTATTACTACCTTAGCATCAAGTATGGATTTCCGTTTAAGACTCTAAATCAGTAGTCTATGTTCTAATGAATGCTATGAATTTGGTTGTGGAATGTCAATTGACCCTTGTCGGTCCTTGTTTCTCAATATGCTCTCTTGTTTTGTGTTTCTGATTCCTATGTTCCCAACCCCTAATCCTTATCTGTAAAATTGTATGTCCTCACCTAGAGTTAATTAACAAACTAAGTTTGAATCTGGGTGGTATTAAGCTTTGTGACTTTGTTGTTGTTTATTGAACCTTTCTTTCCTCAGAATGTTTTCAAAATGTTTTTACTCTTAATATGTTTTTCCAAACGGTGTCCATTCTTAAAATATTTTTTCACTCCTAAATTTTATTCCGATACTGCTTTCCCAAAGTTATTCCAACTATGTCAAGCACTCTCACTTCTACACTTAGATTACTTAAGTTCTGCCCCTCCAGTGTGTGTACTGCCTAGGAATCCATGAGATTCCTCCGAACTCTGGCATACTGGGGCTGGCCTTTTCCACACTGCACATAATCACTTCCCTACTCAAAGGATCTTGGTGTGAGCATTTCTCGGGATCCCTGAGATCCTTAGGAAGCTTTGATACACCAGGACACCCTATTGGCTATGAGACTTTGGCATCCTGGACTATTTTGAAGGCCTGATATTTCCATGTTCACTTTGGGACTATCTCAGGCTCCCTATAGCATAGCTTATATTTATTATTTATTCATTCATTTATAATCTGTAATAATAACCTTTGTAAACAGATATTGGGAAAATTAGTAAAAGGGAGGAACTCGTATATGGTTTTTTTTGTAGGGAAACCGGGTAGATATAATTCTTTAGGTTTATATTGTGTTTACTTGCATTAGAAATCCTGCCTTTAGGTCTATATTGTGTTTACTTGCATTAGAAATCATGTTTTAGGCTCATATTATGTTATTCGCATTAGCAATCATGCTTCAGGTTTATATCATGTTTACCATGCTTTTAGATCATTTGTCATACTAGGCAATGTGTTATAGGCTCATTACCTCATTTGTTACGGAATTCTGCATAATCATGATCGCGTAGAAATCCTGTTATTAAGTACCGCTATAATTCTGCATAATAAAAATATACATCCTCTGTGTGCATTAGAAATCCTTATTTAGGACTGTGTTTGTATTCACTTTAAATCATGTCTACATCGCCTTAAGTCAATAATGTCCTGCCTATAAGAATGTTTAAAAGCAATTTCAACGCCTAGGCAAGCCTGTAGGATAATTGAAATCTTGCAAATTGTAAAACTATGCTTTGCTTAATTATTTGTGACTGCCCAGATTCAACAGGTTCTGAAAAATTAGTAGGCAAATCGATTAGGTCTTTACCGCTTTGCCTTAACATAATGTTGCACATTCTCTGTTTGCCATGTTCACCTAGATATCATGTTCTAGGACCTTTTCTGAAACATCTGAAATCTTGCTTTTTGAGACGTGCTAATTGCCTGTTTATTTCCGAAGGCAAACATGAGCCCTTAATTGTTGTCTTACTTGACAGTCCTGTTTGTTCTTTGTTGTCTCCTAGATTTTCCTTTTTAAACACTTTAGGAGAGTCTATAACTGCCTAAAAATAGAGTTCTTAAACACCTCCGGGACCACAAGGAAGAGAGGGATAATGCATGCTTAGAGTTCGTTTAATTAAAACTGCTTATACAATCTCTAAGGGGAGGGTAATCGGGTAGTAAAAGGATATGATGACATGTGCATTAATTCCACGTGTAACCCCTCTAGTTGAGGAAGGATTACCCGGCATTGTACAGATGTGATCCTATAGGCTAATAACTTAGGATTTCCCTATCTTTGTACATATGTGTGCTTAGACTTCTTACTTATTAAACTTCCTTTATCTTATTTACATATGTGTGCTTAGACTCCTTATCTGTTAAATGACTAATTCACCAAGTAAGTTTAATCAGGACCAATCATTGTGGACCTCGAGGGGTGCCTAACACCCTCCCCTCAAGGTAATTTCAAGCCCGTACCCAATCTCTGGTAATGTAGAATGGTTTCATGAGTTACTTGCATTAGGTGCCTAACGCACCTTAAATCTGTTAGGTGGAGACTCTTTAATTTCCATACCCCCTTTCCCAAAAGGAAGGGAGTTGTCCCAAAATGAATGTCGAAACCCAATTCCGCGAGGAAAAAAGGGGGCGCGAAAGACCACGCTTTTATCCAGGTTGTGATGCTTTTGATCGTTGTGGCTAGTTTGGCGAAGCTGTCTTCTTCGGCATTCTGTGCTCGTGGAATTTGATCGAGCTGACATTCATCGAATTAAGGCAATAGCTTGCAGATTTCGATCAGGTGTTTTGCAATCTTTGTTTCTTGATTTGGAAAGTTCCTATGACTTGGTTGACTACATGTTGGGAGTCACAGCGAAATTTCAAATGTTTCGCCCCATATTTGAGTCCTAGCCTTAACCCTGCAATTATGGCCTCATGCTCGGCCTCATTGTTAGTCATATCCGGGCACCTTATGGACTGGTGAATTACTTTGCCTGTTAGGACCTCGAATACGAGTCCTGGTCGGACCTTGATGCATTGGATGCGCCATCGGTGTATAGGACCCAGAGGTCTTGTTTTGGAGGGAAGTTTGGACGGCTTCCCTTTCGACTCAGGCATTATTTTTGCACTGAAGTTGGAGAGCACTTGTGACTTTATTATTGTTCGCGGCTGGTATGTGATATTGTGCTCACTTAGCTCGATGGCCCATTTGGCCAGCCTACCCGATAGCTCGGGTTTATGCAAAATGCTACTCAAGGGCAAAGTTGTGACGACCGAGATGGGGTGACATTGGAAATATGGTCTAAGCTTTCGTGAAGCTATGACCAAGGCCAGAGCCATTTTTTCGATATGTGGGTACTTCAACTCAGCATCGGCAAATGTTTTGCTAATATAAATAGATGGGAGATTACGTACCTTTGTTTTTGCGGATCAAGACTGCGCTTACTGCTACCTCGGATATGGCTAGATAGACGAGGAGCTGCTCCTAGGTTCGGGTTTCGAAAGCAAAGGTGGTGATGATAGGTATGACTTTAGTTCTCGCAAATCCTGGACGCACTCGTAAGTCCATTCGAGGTTGTTATTCTTCTTGAGTCGGTGAAGAATTTATGGCACATATCCGACGACCGCGAGATGAACCTTAATAGGGCAACGGTACGACCAGTCAAACTTTGGACTTGTTTTTTGGTGGTTAAGAGTTTCGGTATTCCTTCAATGGCTTTGATTTGGTCTGGGTTGACCTCGATCCCTCGCTGTGATACCACCCAATAACTTTCCCGAGGCTATACCGAATGCACCATTCTCCAGGTTCAGCTTCATTCTGTACCTTCTGAGTATGTCGAAAGTTTCTTCCAAATGATCGTTGTGATTTTCTCCCCTTTTGGACTTGACCAGCATGTCGTCTATATATACATCCATTGTTTTATCGAGTTGGTCTTTGAACATCGTTGTTACCAATCTTTGATAAGTGGCCCCTATATTTTTTAGTTCGAACAAAATGACCCTATAGCAATACATTCCTTGGCGGGTGATGAACATGGTCTTTTCCTGATCTTCTTCCTCCATGAGGATCTGATTATAGCCCGAAAAAGCGTCCAAGAAACTTAGTAGCTCATGTATGGAAGTTGTGTTGATGAGTGGGTCGATATGAGGTAATGAATCCTTGGGACATGCTTTGTTCAAATATGTGAAATTCACGCACATCCGCCATTTCCCATTTTTCTTTTTGACCATCATTATGTTGGCGACCCACTTGGGGTACTTCGACTTTCTAATAGAACCGTTCTGTAACAGTTTTTCCACCTCATCACAGACTGCGTCATTAAGAGTGGACTTGAATTTACGCCTGACTTGTCTCACTGGGGAGTGGAATAGGTCGACGTTTAATTTGTGCATGGAAATTTTCTTCGGGATACGCGGCATATCTACATGGCTAAAAGCAAATAAATTTGTGTTAGCTGTTAAGAATTGACGGAATTTACCTGGTTCCCAAAGTTTGTTGCCGATATAGGACTTCTTTCTATGTACATTGAGGTCCAATTGAACGGGGTCGAGGTCTTCTATGGTCGATCTTACGGCTTCGACTGTGGCGGGATCTTTGATGTTGTCCTCGGTCTCATCTTTCTTCGACCTCGACCTTGTTGATTGCTATGCATTGGGTGGCCGTAGCATTCCTGGGATGTGTTTTGTTCTCCGCGTATACTGAATATCCCCCAAAGTGTTGGGAATTTAATCACTTGGTACAAGCTAGAGGGGACGGCTCTCATGGTATGTATCCATGATCGTCCCACTATGGTATTGTACGCAGTGGCCTGGTCCATGATATGGAACGTTGTCTCTAGAGTTACGCTGTCGGCTAGGACAGAGAGTGAAATCTCCTCGGATGTCCGTTCAACTGCATTATTAAAACCAGTTAGCATGATGCAGCGTGACACTATCTTATCCTCGAGTCTCATTTGGGTAAGGACTCGGGGATGGATAATGCATGAACAGCTCCCATAATCTACCATGATGCGTTTGACAACGGTATCTAAGATGCGTAAAGTAATAACGAGGGCATCACTAAGTGGAAAAGACAAACCGTCGGCATAAGACTTGTCGAAGATGATACTTTCTTCGAGTTAGTCTTACCATTCGCGGGTGATAGATTGCTTGAGTTTGTGGGTAGTGGTGAACTTCACGTTGTTGATAGAGGAGTCATCGCTGCCGTCGATAATCATGTTGATGGTACAATCTGGTGACGGTGGCTTTGGAGATCCTTGGTGTTCGCATCCTCTAGCGAAATTGGTTCTTCCCCTGTCACTTAGCAGCTCTTTGAGGTGCCCTTATCGCAACATGTTTACGACTTCTTGTCCGAGGGCGATGTAATCCTCAGGTTTGTGTCCTCGTTCCTGGTGGAACTCACAGGGGGGTCGTATTCGGGTATGATCTCATCTTCGGCGGCCTCTTCACTTTAGGTCTGAGCTTCTCTAGAGCGTAGACTATCTCTGTAGGTGACACACAAATATTGTCAGTAGATAATAAGGGACACATACCTCTTTCATTCCGGTGAGTTCCCGTCCTTGGCCTGGACGGGACTTATTCATAGCGGAGGTAGGGTACAGCGGCCGTCCGGACATATGGTTGGTATCGTTCCCTGTTAAGTCACAGGATTGGATGATCTTTTTTGGTGATGTCTCTTCGTTCTTTTCTAGATTCGGCTTGTACCGAGGTTAGTCGATGGGTTGGCCCGTTGAGGTTGTCCTCATCTGCTTGGACCTCGGCATAATAAGCATTACGATTTCATCCCAAGTGGTTAGGGGATACTTTATCAGTCGACTCAACAGTTTTCTAGTTCCTCTTGAACCCTCTCTATTCAGGCCGTTTTGAAAATATGCGATCACCATCCCTTCGGATACGTTTGGAAGAGTCATCCTTACTCTATTGAACCGAGCGAGGAAGTCCCTTAGTACCTCTCCCAAGGACTGCTTAATAGAAAATATGTCGTTTACTCTCGCCTCGGCCTTCTTGGCTCCGGCATTGGAGGTTATGAACTTATCGGCCATTTCTTCAAAAGTTTCTATGGAGCGTGCTGGTAGCTACGCATACCATGTTAATGCCCCTCCCGTGAGGGTCTCACCAAACTTCTTTGGCGAAATGTAGGACACTTGTTCCTTGGCGATGTCATTGCCTTTCACGGTGACGACGTAGTGAATCACATGATCTTCAGGATCGGTCGTATATCGTGAGATAGGGCGGCATTTTAAAGGTCTTTGGTATGGCATGTGGGGTTGCATCATCGATGTATATCTGCTCTACCAACCTGTCGGCGTCCCTTTTTGGTAGCAGCTTAAGAGCGCCCGACATCTTGTCAACTCGCTCTTGGTGCTCTTTCATCTGGTCTCGGAGTGCCTTATTTTCATCCTTCATTTCTTCCATCCTTTTTATAATGGCAGTGAGGGCGTTGTCACATGTACCATCAATAACATTGTGAGCTATACCTGTCGTTAAGGGGGAGAGGTCGGTTGTCTGATCGTCTATTTGTTGTATCATGCAAGTCCTTGTGGCTTCTGCAGTCGTGCCTGGATCGGGTTTGTTGAGGACTCTTTTTAGCGTGTCGGTTAGCCATGCCTCGAGGAGTTTTTTCACAGCTGGGGGCGTCCCTTCCTCTGTAGACATGGAGGCCCCTTTACCATTGGATTTTGTTATGCTGTAGTGTGGTGGCGGTGACCTTTCTCGCCTAGGGGATGCACTGGGTGTCATGTCCTCGCCTACGTTTTACAACTTTTGTTGATGACATTCATGAGGTTAGTTGGGAAGTCACTCATTATTCTCGTCTCCTTGGTTACCTGCCATGTAGGGTTTTGTATACACAGAGAAAGGAGATCTCAGATTTTTCGACGTTAATGACCTGTGTTAATTGTAGATCCAGAGGAAACTAAAAATTTAAAAGAAATCTCCACAGACAGTGCCAAATTGTTGACCAACAAAAATATGTATCTTGGTTCAAATAACTAAATTTATATAAATAAGGATTAATCTTAGCTAACAATAATATCCTTAGATGGAGTTCTTAAAGAAACACAAATATTACGTAGATCTGGTCGGACAGTGGCAATGACATACAATAAATATTCTAGAAATTAGAAGCAATAATGTAGCATTCAATAATAATGGATAGCAATAAATGACATTTAAGTAAATAGAAGGAATGATTCACCCGAGAAAGGATGGAATAAAGGGATGTCTTTTTGACAATGATGAATGATAGACATTCCCTTGAATATTTGAATTCTCGGATCTAGTGAAAAAGCATAGATAGGAATCTTAGTGAAATAGTGATGTTTGTATCTTAGCAAGTGAGATCCGATTCCTTCTCAAGTCTAAGTATGTTTTTTACAAATGAATATCGCATGTCCCTTATCATAGTGACTTCTTTCAGGTCATTAACTAGAACTTGCACGAGGTATCACAGTGGGGCCTGTCTTCTGTCCGGTTCTTGGTTCTCTTTTTGTCTATTTATAGGGAACATGTTTCTAAGAAACCCTAATACTACAAGTGTCGAGAATATCCACTAGAATATTCTCTTTAATATCCTATCTTGAAAACTAGTTGTTACAACTCTGTCAACGGTACTCGACCTCGGCCTGGACCCTTGTTGATACCTCGTCTACAGCTCTCGTTGACTCTTCGACCACAAACTTCGCTACTCTTTGGACCATTTCGACAAACGACAAATTGGGAACTCTTCCCTTAGTACTATCTTGGCTTGAATATTCTAGAGACAGATTTTGACCCATACAATCATATTAGTACTTTAATCCATGTATACTTATTACACCTTCTATTCGGCACAGAAATAACTTAATACAAAAATGATAATCCGAAAATTTACAAATAATCCAAAATCTATGCAAATATAAAGAAGATAACCAAACACTGCGTAAGCTAATGCTGGATTTTTTACTAGTGTTAATCATACCTTGTACATGAAACCAAATCAGCCAAAGGCTGTCGCATTTTGTTTCACCGGATTTTTCTCCTAAATAAATTTTACTTTTCAACCTCCAAAAAAATCTCTCCTAAATATTTTATGAAAATGGAAAAAATAAAGAAATAAAAAGGCTATTTTATTTTGCCCAATAAAGAGAGAGATTACAACGACTTTGACAGCCCCCTTCCTCCAACCGCCCGCGCACCCCCGACTCCCGCGAGAAAAATAACGCTCTCTCTCTCACACACACAAGCCGTTACTGAGTGAGAGAGAATGCGCGCGTGACAATAAAAACCACTAAAAAAAAACCCTCTCATTTCTCTCTCTAAAACCCCCCACTCGAACTCGATCAAAAACCATTCCCACGAGGCACACAACAAACACTCTCTTCTTTCTCACTCACTCTTGTTCATAGATTACATATATACGTATAGCCATCCGTACATAGATTATATATATTTGTATAGTTATTTGTATTTGTAAGTTAATTTAAAGGACAATGGAGAGTTACAGTGGGACCCAGGCAATGGAGGGTGCTCCAGTGTCGGAATGGACTTCTCCCGGCGGCGATACTGGGCTCGAAGGCGAGTATATTCTTACCTGCATTTCAATTTCATCTGAATTTTGGACCAATTTGTACCAGTTCGTATAATGTGGACTGTATTGGAGTCATATATTATTTATGGGTAATGCAGAGGCTATGTGGCAGTTGTCGGTGGGAAGTGGCCCAGAATCGTACCCTGAACGGCCCAACGAGGCCGATTGTATTTATTATTTGAGGACGGGCTTCTGTGGCTATGGCTCTCGCTGTCGGTTCAATCATCCTCCCGATCGTAATTTGGTATTTTCTCTTCTTTACTTCCAATTAATTAGGGTTTATTTCAAGCTGTTTATGCTTAATGTACCTGATCAACTTGATTTACTTTCTCACTGTCCAATTCAGCTTGATCTTCTAATATATCAGGTTTTTAAAATCTTCATTACTGATGTCTATTTTATATCCTTGAAAGTTATACTCTGAAAGATCTTTCCTTTTTTGTACATTTTGTACTTTTAATCTTTAGTTTAGTCAGCAGAAAAGATTCGAAATTTCATGTATGTAAGTTAATGACAGGTTATGGGAGCTGCGAGAGCTATCAGACGAGGAGGAGGAGAAGCAGAACACCCCGAAAGAGTGGGTCAACCCGTTTGCCAGGTAGTTTCCTTAAATGTGATGCTATCAGTTTCGGAATTTGGTTTTCATTTAATGATCAAATTCGAGAGTGAATATGTGTTTTGTGGATTTGACTCTCTTAGTGCAATAACTTTGTTTACTTTTTTTGTTGATTCTGTATTATTTGTACTCCTGTTTTGTTAACCAAGATTTGTGCTTTTACCTCTCATTGGATCTCTATTATGCTAATAGGCAGCTTATGTTGTCCTAGCATCTAGTAACTTATCCTATTTGTGCTACCATTTCTTTAACCAAGATTTGTGTTTTTCCTACTTATTCGATCTCTAGTAGGAGTATGCTAATAGGCAGCTTATGTTGTCCTAGCATCTAGTAACTTATCCTATTTGTGCTCCCATTTCGTTAACCAAGATTTGTGCTTTTACCTCTCATTGGATCTCTATTATGCTGAATGGTAGCTTATGTTGTCCTAGCATCTAGTAACTTATCCTATTTGTGCTCCCACTTCGTTAACCAAGATTTGTGCTTTTCCTACTTATTGGATGTCTAGTAGGAGTATGCTAATAGGCAGCTTATGTTGTCCTAGCATTTAGTAACTTATCCACAGGAAAAAAAAAGATGTCCTAGCATCTACTATGCTATTTATGATGTTGATCATGCTGATAAGTGCTTATGTTCTTGTTCCTTTTGGTCGTTGGATATATACTGTTGAATTGGGATACTGATAACTATTTATTTTAAATAACCGGATTTAGTTTGTACTTTCTACCATTGGGTGCTAGTTTCGAGCTTCTGTTGGAGGGAATGCTTCAGTGACTTTCTATCTCACCATGATTCATCTGTTCACTTGGCTGTCTACAATGTTATCTGTTGGAGAAATTTTGTTGTTGTACTTTTGGGATTTATCTTTTTGTGCCGAGGGTCTATTTGGAAACAGCCTCTCTACCCCAGGGTAGGGGTAAGGTCTGCGTACACACTATCCTCCCCAGACCCCACTTGTGGGATTATACTGGATTGTTGTTGTTGTACTTTTGGGATTAAATAATCAAAGGAAAAAATGAAAATAGTTTTGTCTGTACAATATTCCTTTGCTTATCTTTGTATTATTTGATCTATCAAGTGTACCTATTCTATTCCAAAGTATGACTCACATTAAAAGGTTGTTTAAAAATTTGATCTGCTGCTAATTCACCCAAGTGATTGTTGAATATGGAAACTGTCTGTCAGCAAAGCGAGATGGTTTTTTTGTCCTTTTTTGGAAACTTTTCAAAACCTTTGTGTATAAGACTCTTATTGCTCACTGTTATAATCTAGTTTTTTCTGATTATGACTTACAGTACTATATGAGGACGGGGATGTGTAAATTTGGTGCTTCCTGCAAATATCACCATCCAAGACAGGGAGGTGTATCTCCAGCCCTGATGACACATAACATTTATGGATACCCGCTGCGACCGGTCTGCCTTCTTTTCATGTTCATTTAGTTCCTTCTATTTCCTTGTTTTGTTATCTTCCGTTCCTTTGTGTTTTCGTTCTTTTTCCTTGTCTCCTTTGAAAAGTTTGACCATTGACATATCTTTCTGATTTGGCTCTTTGAGTTCCTGGCACAGGGTGAAAAGGAATGTTTGTTCTATATGAAAACAGGGCAGTGTAAATTTGGTATCACCTGTAAATTTCACCATCCACAACCAGCTGGTGTGCAAGTGCCAGCATCAGCAGCTAGACCTGGAGCTTTTCCTTTGCCAGCGGCTGTTCCCCCACCAGCCACTTATCCAGCAGTGCAATCTCCTTCTGTTCAATCAGCTCAACAATATGGAGTGGTTGCTGGCAACTGGCCGGTTGTGAGGCCTACTCTGCTTCCAGGTTCCTATATTCCTGGCACATACGGTCCTATGCTTTTCCCCCCTGGGATGGTTCCTGTACCGGGTTGGACTCCTTATCCGGTAGGTATATTATGAGTGTTTTTTGCAGCTGTTGATGTAGACCTTTCCTGAAAGGCATTGTTTATTTCCTGAGTATTAAATTATATGGTGCAGGTATCTGCTAGTCAAATGCCCTCCCTAACTACTCAGCCTGCTGCTGGAGCAGGTCCAGTTTATGGGCTTACGCAACTATCTGCATCAGCACCTGCCTACATGGGACCGTACACGTCTCTTACTGCTTCTATAGGTCCTTCAGGCATCATCCAGAAGGAACATGCGTTCCCAGAAAGGCCTGGGCAACCTGAATGTCAGTATTACATGAAGTATGGGGATTGCAAATTTGGATCTTCATGTAGATACCATCATCCACCTGAGTGGAGTGGACCAAAATCAGGTTTTATCCTCAGTGCCATGGGTCTTCCTCTTCGTCCTGTAAGCAACTTGGCTTTCAATCTTTAGATTGAGATTTTTCATTGCAAGTTTATGCTTCATTCTTTTGTCTTGGTTGCAAGTTAATTAGATTATAACAGGTCATCAACCAGCATTTCCTCAGCCTTTCTAAGTGCAAATTTGCAATTTCCTGTTCTATTGGAAAAAAATATTGACAAAGAGATGATAGCTAAATTCTGCTCCTCCTCTTTGATCTCCTGTAGGCAGTTGGGGCTTCATTTCGTTTCTTTCTTGTTTCTGTTGTTGAAATATATAGAGCATGCACGTTCTGGCAGTTGATGAAGAAAGAGTGCTCTGTCGATCTCTCCTAGCATTTTTATTGTGTAATATATCGCTTTTCTTGATTCATGTTTCCTGAGTAATGCTGATTTTCCAATTAGCACCTGTTTCATTTGAATTTTTGAACTTGTG
>ML463765.1:41502-65644 GCA_005239535.1 Nicotiana rustica
AAAAAAAAACACTAGACTAAGGGTAATACTAAATTTTTAGAGAAGCTAAATCTATTCAAGATTTGGTTATTGTACATGATGTAGATGCAATTTTTGATACATACGGGTTCTGCACAATCTGTAATTACGCCTTGTCGCACTGGCTTAGTGTAAGTACTTATAAACTTTGTCATTACTTGTTAAAAGAATCTATTCGAGAAGCTATGAAGAAACAGCAAAAACAGCTATGCCTCAATTGCAAGCTAGTTAGGCAACTATGTGAATCCTCACCTTCCATTTCGCTTCAGTTGGGCCATTTCATTCCAATATGTAATAATTTAAGGGTTCTGTTACACCAAGTAAAAAGACTTCCAGCAAATATTGGACCTAATGTAAGCATACCAAACATCTTAAGCATTAATTCCAACAGGTTGCTATTACCTGTATCGATATTCTGCTCTCATTATATTCTATTTTTTCGCAAAGTATGTAGGATTCGAGAGATTACAGGTCTTTCGAGACAATTTCTCCCTTGAGATCTTAGGTCTAGCTGGTCCGTTACACTTACAATCATCATGGCTTCACTCTAGAGGCGGGTACATTTGTAGATCTACATAGGACTTAATCAGATCATCTCTTTCTTTCATTTTATCCTCTATGTGTGTTGCTTGCACCTTCTATTGGAGGTGATCTCGGATCTTGTATGGTGCACATCCATTTGTAGGTCAACATAGGATATAACCAAATCATCTCAAGCGACCTTCACTCATCTTACTCTCTACGTGTTTTGCTTGCACGTTCAGTCGGAGGTGTTCATTTTGATATTATCTAATTTATATGATTGCACTTTCACCTTAACATCCATATGATAACATCCATGGTTCTATAATAATCATTCTTGTGGAACTGTAGCTATATGCTTAGGAAATCCAACTGAAATTAGGTGTTGAATAATAGTATAATACTTTGATCTTTTTATGGTTTTCCATCTCATTTTTGTACTAAAGCATTCTCTATGATGGGAGTACATTTGTCTCTACCACCTTTTTCTCCATAGCTGTGGAATATGGAAAAAAGGGCAGTGAACTCCATTATTTAATGAATAACATTAAAATCAATTTAATATGTTGTCAGTGTTATTTATAGCATGAAGTAGTGTCCTAACTGTTATGATAGTAAATTCAAGTGAAAAAAGTAATTTTTGTTTTCAATACATCTTTCTTGAAATTTAAGAAACCTTTGTCAATTAGCTATTAGGAATGCTATATTTGCAGTGGTCTGTTTCACACACAGCTGCATGGCTTGTCACCATTTACGGCCTCTAAGTGTCATCTCCTAGGTTGCATGGAACTTTGCAGATTTTCTTTGTCAAATTAATCTTAGGATTCTGAAGTTGATTGGAGTATTTTAAATGTTCTTCCAAGTCAAAGTCATCCACTTCCTAGTTAATAACTTATACTTCATTTTCAGTCAGAAACTTGTGCATCTTTTGAAAGCTTAAAAATTATAGAAAACGTGGAAGAGATTTAAAATAGTCTTTGTATTGCCGTGGTCTCATGATGTTTATCTATACAATTACTTGTTCAAGTGCAGCAAAAAGTGGTTAAACTTTGTATTGTTCATAAGCAATACAATATAGTGCAAGCTGCTAAATTTCATCCTTATTCGCCAGGCGCTGTTTCTGACATCAAAGGGCTTTTCACCTCAACTGGGGCCTTGTAAATATGTGATAGTATCTGAAATTTGAGTTGTTAGCTACTATTGTACACTTAAAAATTGCTGTGACACATTTACTGTCACCTTCTCTATAAACAGTATACTTTACTACTGAACCCTGCGGATGGTGAGAAATGCTTGGTTCCTACTCTATTCTTATGCTCATTTTTGTTCGTTGTATTGGAAAGTCAAAATTTTAGCTTTTTCCACATATCAACTTGGATTATGGACTATATTTGAACGCTTTTCTCAGCGGTGATTAAAGAACATATTTCTTGACTTTATGATGCCATATCATCATCCTTTTTATGTTATTCATGCATCCGTTGAGATCTGCATTGCCAAGTTGATGTTGCGTTCTGGTTCTGTTTGTGTGAAGTGATTCCTAGTAGTCCATTGATCTTTTGGCAAGATTCATCCAGTAGTTAATCATCAGATGATCAGTTCCATGAATGACCGTGCTAATATAGTAGTTTGACTAATTTCTAAGCTTACTGCATGAGCCAGGAATTGATTTATCTTTTGATTATTCTGTGTAGTATATCTTAAATACTTTTGTTTCTTACCGAGGTGTATTAATTTTTTAACAGAGTGAATTGTATGCTTTAATATTAACTGTGCTGTGCTTAGACTGGAAGATCATTCTTTTTGGGTTCTCTTAATTGTTCTTAGGGTGCACCAATTTGCTCTCACTATTCACAAAATGGAGTGTGCAAATTTGGACCTTCTTGCAAGTTTGACCATCCAATGGGAATAAGCTATAGTCCCTCGGCATCTTCTCTCGTTGATATGCCGGTTGCGCCTTACCCTGTCGGATCTTCTGTTGGTACTTTGGCTCCATCTTCCTCATCCTCAGATTTGAAGCCTGAACTTGTATCTGGATCCACCAAGGATGCCTTCTCTACCCAAACATCTTCTATGAGCACTTCAAGCGGTTCAGTTGGGTCAATGTTCTCAAAGGGTGGTCCTGTTTCTCATTCTGGTGTTCAACAGTCTATACAGAGTTCTACCTCTTCCAGTGGTAGCAGCAGTACAGGCCGCGATGGTGAAGCTCAAACATCAAGTTGAGAGAAAAGATTGAGAAATCACATTTTTCTACTGCTCAATGATCATGAACAAGGGTTCCGTTTTTGGTGCTAGCCTGTCTTAGGAGGCTTTTATCTTAGTCATCTTGGTTCCTCCCATTCACATCTAGCACACACACTTTCTGTGTTCATATAATCACCACATGGCTCACCTTTTCCATCTAGCACACACTCTAGTTCTGTCATTTTATGTTCATAAAATCACCACATGGCTCACCTTTTCCGTTTTTGCCCATTTTGAATAAGTTTATTCCATCCTTCAGAGGTCCAACAACCCTAAATGGAGGTCTGTACTAGGTTTCGGAATAACTAGTTTTAGATGTCATTTTTTGGACCTTCTTGTGGTTATTTGTGTTGTAGTCTTTTAGGGAACCAAAAAAAATTCCTGCTGTGTCATTCTCCTTCCAATTGGACTGTCTTCACTTCTGTCCTATTTGGTCCCTTTTAAAACTGGGGACAAGCTCCAACTTGACTATAGGAATGAATACCTTGGTCTTGTTGTTTTGGTGTGGGACTTTCTTGTGAAGAAAACAGCTGATTCACAGATTCCGAACAAGGCAAATGTATTGCTGCCTTTATGGGATCTACCTGATACTTTATGTTGTGATATGGGAAATCACCCAACTTTTTTTCTTTTATAATAATATTTAACACCAAATACAGCAAAATTTCCAAGGGAAAACCTTGACTTTGTAAGAATTCAATTTCTGTTTATATCAAGTTCAGACTCATACACTGTCATTTTGATGCTATTTATCGGTTATGATTTTCCCTGTGAGTGTGCTGTCAACGATTATTGTTTAGAGTGCCCTTAAAAATAGATATGAAGTTCCATTGATTACCTAAGTTACAAAGTTGAGGTTCCATAGTGCTTAAAGCTAACAAAACCAAGGAGGAAAACAAGTCATAGATCAATAAAATGATCTAAATGACATCAGGTATGAGGTCAAGAGTTCGTAGTTGTAACTAGAGTTGTGAGATTGAATATTTCTCCTAAAATGTAGACCTTTCCAATCTAAGTGACTGATTGACTTGTGATCTATTCTCTGCACAATTGTGGCGTGTCCTTTTCTGCCCAAAGAAACTGGAATCTTATTTATAGCTTAACAAAATGCTATAGATTCAAGCATGTATTTTTGGTTGATAATGTTTTAGACTTGCCCTTTAACGATACTTCTCTATTTTCCGCTTTCTTGTTTGCTGGATTTCAATTTTGTTTTGGCTTAGTTGAGCTTTCGTCTCAGCAAGTGTCATACATTAGGGCAATTTCGAATTATGACCAGGAACATCAATATCTGATGGCAGTAGGAGTTTTTTTAGAGTCAAGATAGCAAACTCAACTCTTTACTGTTATTTTTGTTTCAACTAGTAGCAATCTAATATAATACTATGCATTTCACACATCACTTTCTACTTACATAACATTCAAAACTACTATTAGCATTCTCTTTCTTTTGTGGAAATTAATTAGCCAAACTCTGATGGTAGTGACATATACAGAAAGAAAAAGAAAAAAAAGCAATAGTTGTACATTAATTCAAGAAAATCAATCTTCTATGTAACTCAAAAGTAATGTAGGAGTAGACTGCACTACTCCACTTTCGAGTTTTGCACGTCAAGATATACCACATTACATTTCTTACGACCATCAACGTCAGAGTGTGCACGGTAAATTCTTGAAAGAATATGACATAAAACTAAAATTATAGGAACTCAAACATAGGGGGTAAGTAAACCTCTCAAATAATGCTTCTGAGTTCCAAGGAATAAAGGTGATAAAATGAGAAACGCCATACCTTTAGCTGGAGTCAATTAAATATTCCTGCTGCTTTTGTAATTAGTAGCAAAGGGCCAAATCAGGAGGGAAGTGCACAGTTAACCACTAATAATATATGTATTTACTTTTAAGTCATTGTTTAAAATGTCTTTAGTCTTTAGCCACTGCTTTAATAAACTTTAACTGCTCAGACGAAAATACCCTTCTGCTCACGTCCTTAACTTTTGAACTTAAGTTCAGGACTTCAGAACTACATGTCCTTAACTTTTGAACTTGTAACTGTAAGTTCAGGACCTATAGTCCTTAACTTTTGAGCTTGTTAGTCTAAGTTCAGGACCAAGTGTTCTTAACTTTTGAACTTGTAACTCTAAGTTAAGGACTGTCTGTCCTTAATTTTTGTGCTTGTAACTCTAAGTTAAGGACCAAATGTTTTTAATTTTAGAACTTCCAACTCTAAGTTCAGGACCCACATAAAAAAAAAGAGAATTTGATTCATTGAAATAAGAAAACTCAATTGGTATTCTGGCAATTGATCTTCCACTTCCAAAAAACAGCGTAAGACCATTAATTCACTCCACAAAGTGTCTTCAAAACCTTTTTCAACAAATACCCCATTTGCACTAATTTTTATTTGTGAATATCTCAAACAGAGAAAAGAGAAACACTTTTTGTGTTTTCCTTTTCCTTTTCTTGTATTTTTCAGCTAAAAATTATAGATTAAATGAACTAACTTCCTCTGCAAGAGCCATGCCCAGCTTGTTTAGTTCTTAATCAAGAAACCAGAGCCAATGTATTCGATGCAGAATGATAAGCGAGGGTTTGAGAAGAAAAGCAATGGAAGAAAGGGTAAAAATATCTTTTCATATTAATTTTAATAGAGTAGTGGTTATTTTTGCTCAACATTAAAATTGATGGATAAAAAATAAATACCACCTTAAATAGTGACTACTCCACGCTATTTCTACCCAAATCAGAGAAGATGAGTGCAGAGCGAGGAGGGCCTTTAGTAGCAAAGGCCCAAACATTCCTTCTAAGGTAAAATTTAAATTTAAAAGAAGCATTTGAGGTTGAAGTTGTAGAAGTATTTAAAAATTAATATTGTTCATGAATTTAACTTAGAAAAAGGTTAAAGAGTTTTGAAAGTAACAACAACAACAACAACTATCCAGTATATTTCCACCATGTGGGGTCTGAGGAGGATAGAATATGCGCAGCTTTACCCCTACTCTGGAAGGGTAGAGAGAATGTTTCCGAAATGACCCTCGGCTAGAGAAAGTGAAGGGAGCCCTGATAACAAGTGATAGCAAGAAAAATCGTTAGAAAACTAAATCAGAGATAACAACAACCAATATGAAAGAGGTACCAATAACACGCTATAGCAAGATAGTCTATTCGGGCAAAAGGTTCGAGGCTGCATACGAGAATATGGCGAAGTACTGCTAGCAACTACGGAATTACCGAAGGTAAGTAGTAACAGAACAGAACACGCGACTATAGCAAACTAAGGAAAAGAGAGAACCATACTAGCTCTAATACCATCGAACTAGGGAAGACAAAGAGAAATTCACGACCACCTACTAACCTTCCACCCTAATCTTACACCTCCACACCCTTCTATCTAGAGAATTTTGAAAGTGAAAACCATTATTTCAATTTCAAAACTTCCAATCTCAAATCTCTGTTTCAAGTTGAAGTTGGAAAACCAAATCGTAAACTAACATTGATTTGCAAAGGTTGAGAGTTTTGAAAGTGAAAATCATTATTTTTGAAAAATAGGCAAACGTGAAATTTTAACGAATTGCAAAGACCGCTCTGGTGATTTGTTTATGATCTTCTTGTGTAAATTATAGTGTGGAATTGTTTATGATATCAAAATTTGGTAATACAATGATATTAATCGGGACATTTTGCAATCTTACTCTAAATTTGTGTCACCTTTTAACTTGTACCCTATTTTTAAAAATTATTAATTTGGTAGCCAGCTAACAAAAAATTCGTACGAATATGACAATTATACCTCTGACAAAAGATTAATCGCATGATCTGCAACCTCATTCGTGAAAAAAGATCTCCTCCTCTCCTCTCAGCAGCTTTATCAAAGACCAAAAAGTTGTCCAGATTCATCTTCAAAATCACACTTGCATAAAGTTGTTTCACCTTGAAGCTAAAACTTCATGCTAATTGTTATGCGGCGTCTTCTTGAGATTCCCTGGAAGGGATACGTAAAGCTAAGCAACTGATGTCAATGCAGTTGTTGTCCGCCAACTGAGGTCCCCTCCGTACGCTAGACGAGATTGTCAGTGTCGTACGGGAAACCAATGTCAAGAACAATTGAGAGAACAATAATGATAATTGAAAGAAAGCTTGATTGCATTAATGAAAGCTATTACAAAAGAAGCAACGCGGTGTCAAGGGGGAGAGACACCAGTATCGAGAATTGTTTGCTAGAAAGTTTTTGATTGCTTGATCCCCCCTAATAATGTTTAAAAAAAATAAACCAAAGTTACAAGACTTGACCTTACTAAGCTAGAGGAACATAATGAAAGTACATGGAATAAAACTACTCTATATTTACAATGAAAAGAACTTAGTTTTCTACAAGGTAGAAACAGGTCCGTTGTCAGCAACTTTGTCTTTGGCATCACGATCTACATGTGCGGCATTGTCTGCGTGTGTGGCGCCTGCGGCTGGGCGCTAGCGAGGGATATCGGTGGGGCGATAGAGGCACATGTGAGCTTGTCACTTGGTGAAGCCAAGACCACGAGTTCATCACTGGCGCTAGGCATTGGGAGGCTTGCCAGGACGCCATGTGGCCGTCCAAGGGGTCATGGGGCATGCCTGGAAAATCGCCCATGACATTCTCCCCCACCTGAGTTGGTGACGTCCTCGACACCTTAATTGAAAAATAATCTTCAATTAGGCTATTGTATACTTTGAGGTTTGTTCCCCTCTCCCAAGTCTTATCATCTGCATCACCCTTGCCATTCACCAAGAACTCTTGGTGATCCTTCATTGAGGCATGAATAACCCGATCATCAAGAATAGCTTCAGCACGCCTTTTCCCGGTTGAATCGGGGCCTCAAATACTGGGTATTGTGAGTTGGTTCCGTGAAGGATCCTCCGTGTCTTTACGAAAAGGTTTCAGAAGGCTGACATTGAAGACGGGATGAATTTTCCACCAAGCTGGGGTATCCACCTGGTATGCAACTTTCCTAATTCGCCTTTCAATGGACAAAGGCCAATTATTTTTGCAATGGGCGAGGTTCATGGACCCCTGCAAACAAGTACCGCTTTGGATTTTGACTATCACTTTGTCTCCTACTTGGTATTCAACAAAGCGACGATTCTGATCAGTATGCCTCTTCATCCGTTTTTGGGCTTTGACAAGATAGCTCCGCACTATCTCCAAATTTCGCTTCCATTCTTTTGAGAAGCTAGCAGCGCGAGGAGATTTGACATGTTTGGTGCATTCACGGTGTGTGGGAGTAGCGGTTGCTTCCTGGTAACAATTTCAAAAGGGCTTTTATTTGTACTAGAGCTCTTTTGTGAATTGAAACACAGTTGAGTAGCATCCAGAAGTTTCACCCAATTCTTCTGCGATCCGGTAACAAAGTGGCGGAGATATTCCTCCAACATACCATTGAACCGCTCCGTCTGGCCATCAGAGTGCGGATGAAAACTTGAGCTATGACTCAATTTTAACCCGAGGCACTTAAATATTTGGGTCCAAAAGTTGCTAGTGAAGCGTGAATCGCGGTCACTAACAATGTCTTTGGGCAGGCCCCAATATTTGACGACATGAGAGAAGAAGAGTCGAGTTGTATCTTCTGCTGATATATATTATGGTGTCGCAATAAAGGTGGCATACTTGGAAAACTGATTCACCACAACCAAGATAGTTGTGAGATCTCCGACCTTGGGCAATCCGGTGATGAAATCCAGAGACACGCTTTCCCAAGGTCTCTTTAGGACAGCTAGTGGTTCCAAGAGTCCCGCTTGTGTCAAGCGATTGGACTTGTCCTTCCGGCATACTAGACAAGTCCTCACATACTGAGTGACGTCATCGGCCATTTGAGGCCAATAATATGCACGACGATGTAATGCCATGGTGCGTCCTTCGCTGGGATGGCCGGCCCACAGAGTGTTTTGACATTCCGCGAAAAGAGTCCTTCTCAGATCTCCTCCTTTAGGAACATAAAGTTGGTTCCCTTTTAATTTCAAGAAACCATCCTCCATGTAGAACTGGAGAATTTTGCCCTGTCCTACTAGATCAACCAAATACTGTGCAGCAGGATCCTTGATGAGTAGATCCTGTATCTGGTCTTTTATGGTGGTAGCTACTTCGCTCCCCCTTAGGGTGGCGAGTAGGCAAACTGATGTTAGGTCAGCTTTCCGACTGAGCACATCAGCAACATGATTAGTCTTCCCACTTCGGTACTTCAGGTTGAAGTGAAATTATACTAGGAGTTCCTTCCACAGGACCTGTCGGCCATTCAGCTTCGGCTGGGTCATGAAATGACTAACACCTGTGTTGTCTGTCTTGACCACGAACGGGGATCCCAGCAGATAATGCCTCCAAAGGCGTAAGCAATAACGACAACCAATAATTCTTTATCGTGGGTGGCATAGCGCTGCTCTGCATCCTTCAGCTTCCGGCTCTCGTATGTTACTGGATGCCCGTCTTGTAGTAAGACTCCACCAAGATCATAGTCGGAAGCATCCGTTTGTACCTCGAATGGCTTGGCCAAATCAAGGAGGGCCAAGACGGGGCTACTAGACATAGCTGCTTTTAATGCGTTGAAGGCCTCAGCTCGCCTGGGTGCCCAATCCCAAGGCGTGACCTTCTTGAGGAGTTCTGTCAATGGCACTACGATGAGAGAGTAATTCTTCACAAATCTTGGATAGAAATTGCATAGGCCAAGGAACGCCCTCAAGGCGTGGATATCCTTGGACGGCGGCCAATCTGTGATAGCTTGGATCTTTTGCTGGCCCATCTTGATCCGCCCTTCCTCAATGACATGTCCGAGGAAGTCGATCTGTTTTTTAGCAAAGGAGCACTTGGATAGCTTTGTGTATAATTCATGCTCCCGCAACCGGGATAGGACCTTCAGCAAGTTCTCTAGTTGTTCTTCCAGGGTTTGGCTGTAAACCACAATGTCATCCAAATAGACCACCACGAATTCGTCAATGTACTCTCGGAAGACCTGGTTCATCAGGGTGCAAAATGTGGCTGGAGAGTTAGTCAAGCCGAACGGCATAACCAAGAAGTCGAACGACCCATATCTTGTCACACAGGTCGTCTTGTATTCATCACCCTCAGCAATTCGAACTTGTCAATACCCTGTCTTCAGGTCCATTTTCGTGAACACCGTCGCACCCCCCAATTTGTCGAACAAGTCTGCCATGAGAGGAATAGGATACTTGTTCTTCATAGTTATTTTGTTTAGAGCCTGATAATCCACACTGAGCCGTAGACTACCATCATGTTTCTTTTGGAATAGCACAGGGGACCCATATGGGGACTTGGAGGGTATAATGATCCCTGTGTCTAGCATCTCCGTCAACTGTCTCCGAAGCTCGGTGAGTTCGGGTTGTGACATTCTATAAGGCGCCCGGGAAGGTGGCTTCGCACCTGACACCAACTCAATCTCATGGTCCACAGTGTGCCTAGGCAGGAGTCTCTTTGGCATCTCCTGTGGCATGACGTCTTCAAACTCCAGTAGTAGCTCCTTTACGGGTCTAGGAATGTGACCCGATGAGCGTTCTACCTCTTCAATGCATAGGGTAGCCAGGAACGTAGGTTCATGTCTTTTGAATACCTTCTTCAGCTGCAAGGCCGAGATGTTTTGAGCGACCATCTTCATGGGCATGCACGGGAGAATGCAGGGCTTGGCCCCATTTTCTCACATCATCATAAGCATGTCTGCATATGGTACGGGCATGGTGTTGGTTTGCCTCAAGAATTCCATCCCAACTATCAACTCGAAGTCATCTATGATCACCATACGCAAGTTGAATTTTCCTTCATAAGGACCAAGCTTCACTGGTACTTCTTTGGCTATTCCACCAACTGACTGAGGAGGTGAGTTGATATCCTTGACATGACCTCTGCCCTTTCCTACAACTATACCAAGACACCCCACCTGAGTTGAGGCCAAGTAGTTGTGGGTAACACCCGTATCTATCATCGCTCGAATGGGTTTTCCATTCATCTTCAATTCAACGAACATCAAGGTCCTCTCTTGTTTAAGAGGAGTCCTCTCATTCGTCTTCTTTTTCCATTTCTTGGTGATTGGGAAAGGGTCCCTCTTCTTGTAGATACCAGCACAGGTTCCCGCTAATGCCTTAGAAATAGAACCAACAATTGCTTAAGGCACCTACTGGTTCGGTCTGCTTCGTCATCCGTTCCATCATCAAAAGCTTGATGGGCGTTCATTTGTGCATATGGGCATTCATTATTCCAATGTGGTCCACTGCAATGACGGCATACTGAAGGGGGATTTCTCCCCCAATCATTGTTGTTTGAGGCATCACTGTTGCTGCTTGAGGAAGGAGTCTTAGATTTGGTGGCACTCCGGTCTCCCCCACTTCTGTTAGGGCCACCATTGTTAGATTGGCCTCCTTTGTATCCTGCTCGAACAGGCGGTTGAGGCCTATCCTTACAGGTTTCCACTTGATAGTCCCCAAGGCATTCCGCTTCTTGGATCACCTTGGGTAGGATATCTACCCTTTGTCTTTGCAGCTCCATGCGGGCATAAGGTTTCAAACCTTCCAGGAACGTGAAGAGCTTGTCCTTGTCCCCCATGTCACGGATGTTCAGCATGAGCGCGGAGAATTATCGCATGTAATCCCGCACTGATTTGGTCTGGCGGAGCTCCAGTAGTTTTCTCCTTGCATTGTATTCAATATTTTTGGGGAAGAACTGTAGGCGTATGACTGCCTTCAGTTCTGCCCATGTCTCCAGAGCATCTTCACCGGCCCTGATGGCTTCGTACTTCACTCGCCACCGGAGTTTAGCATCACCCTGAAGATACATGCCAGCAGTTTCTACCTTCTTGGCTTCTTCTAGGTCTCCCACAGCATCGAAGTACTGCTCGATGTCCAAGATGAAATCTTCCACTTCTTTAGCATTCCGAGCTCCACTGTATGGCTTTGGCTCAGGAATATTCAGTTTTTGTGCTACAGGAGCGAGGTTCAAAGCACCCCCGATTTGGTTTCCACCTCCTCGAAGCAAGCCCTGTAGAGTAGCATTGACAACATTGAGCTGGCCTGTCAAGTTGTCTATAGTTTGCTGCATGACAGTCACCCTGTCTGCCTCTTGTGCCCTGTAGGCTAAATCCTCGGCACGCTCCTGTTGGAGGCCCTCGAATTTACCAAAAATTCCAGCTGCCTCAATGGCCGCCGTTTGCCGGTTTCCTTCAGAGTCGTGACTGATGTTTTCTATGTCAACTTCGGCCTGGAGCATTCTACAGTCCAGGTCGTCCAACCTTTGCACTAGGTCGGTTTGTAGTTCATGCACCGTATTTACGATGGGTCGTAATACGTCAATCGTCTCTTCAAGGGCCGCAGTGCGGTCCCCATGATTCACTATGGTCAGAAATGGTGGTAATGGCAATGCGTTCCCTCGTCCGATGTCGAGCTTAGGCTCTGATACCAACTGTTACGCGACGCCTTCCTGAGATTCCTTGGAAGGGCGACGTAAGGCTAAGCAATCGATGTCAGTGCAGTTGTTGTCTGCCAACTGAGGTCCCCTCCATACGCTAGACGAGATTGTCAGTGTCGTACGGAAAAATCAATGTCAAGAACAATTGAGAGAACAATAATGAGAATTGAAAGAAAGCTTGGATTGCATTAATGAAAGCTATTACAAAAGAAGGCAACGCGGTGTCGAGGGGGAGAGACACCAGTATAGAGAATTGCTTGCTAGAAAGTTTTTGATTGCTTGATCCCCCTAATAATGCTTTAAAAAAATAAACCAAAGTTACAAGACTTGACCTAACTAAGCTAGAGGAACATAATGAAAGTACATGGAATAAACCTACTCTATATTTACAATGAAAAAGACTTAGTTTTCTACAAGGTAGAAACAAATCAGTTGTCAGCAACCTGCTGCTGGGCGCTAGCGAGGGATATCGGTGGGGCGACAGAGGTGCATGCGCGCTTGTCACTTGGCGCAGCCAAGACCACGGGCCGTATGTGGCGGTAGGAGTTGGGAGGCTTGCCAAGACGCCAGGGGGCGTGTCCAAGGGGTCATGGGGCACGGCTGGAAAGCCGCTCATAACATAATGCATGCTGAAATTATTTATCCTGCAATCTACAATTTTTTCATGAGTTTTATCCGAAACTTCAGTCTAAACATGCTGAAGTAATTTAGTTTATTTGCTAAAACTTCAGTTTGAACATGCTGAAGTTATTTAGTTCATTTGCTAAAACTTCAGTTTAAACATGCTGAATTATTTAGTTCATTTGCGAAAACTTCAGAATAAACATGCTTAAACTTTTTAGTTCATTTGCTAAAACATCAGACTAAACATGCTTAAGTTTTTGTCTTGCAGTATGTAATTTTCTAATGAGTTTTTGCTAATGCATGCTGAAGTTATTTAGTTCATTAGCTAAAACTTCAGACTAAACATGCTTAAGTTTTTATCTTGTTGTATGCAATTTTCTAATGAGTTTTTGCTAATGCATGCTGCAGTTATTTAGTTCATTTGCTAAAACTTCACACCAAAACATGCTGAAGTTTTGTCCTGCAGTCTACAGTTTTGTCATGAGTTTTATCTGAAACTTCAGTCTAAACAAGCTGAAATTTTTTATTTGCTAAAACTTCATACTAAACATGCTTAAGTTTTTGTCTTGCAATATGTAATTTTCTAATGAATTTTTTCCAATACATACTGAAGTTATTTAGTTCATTTGCTGAAACTTCATAACAAAACATGCGAAAATTTTGTCCTGCAGTCTACAGCTTTGTCAATAGTTCTAAAGGGAAAAATCGTCTTTTTAGAACGCTTTTAATGAAAAAATGAGTACAGATGCAAACGGAAAAACAAATAGGTATAAGTTAAAAAGGGGCGACCAGATAGAGCGCCCCATATTAACCTCCAAAAGTTAATCAAGATTAAGTAATACAATGATTTTAACCTCCACATAACTTATGCGAAATTTAATACAGAAAGCTAAACAATGTATTAATTACAACAACATTATCAGTATCAATTTTGCAACAAGTTCAAAATTTATATTATTAGAGATTGTATTTACTTTATCTCTCCCAACTCCAGTTAACACCTCTCCAACAATGTGCATTTCACACAAGAGTCCCAACCTCTACAATTTATGTTTGAAAAGCCACCTTTTATCGGCCACCGCGAACACAGAAGGTCTTTTCTCTTTCAAACGAGAACTTACGAATGATGGAAAATTTGGGAATACTAGCTCCATACTGTCTACCCTTCTGAAACTTGAGTGCACCAAAGGCAGATGCAGAATGCGATAGCCTTGTAGCAGTTAAGCAAATAAGACATTGAAGACTACTCATTTGGGGGCACGATAAATATTGCCAATATCTCTTTAGACTGAGCCCCAGGTAACAGCAACAGACGAAAGCCTTATTAAGCTCCAAAGAGATGAACTCCAATGACACTTGAATTAAACACTGCAGAAATCTAATTTTGGCATTTCAAATTTCTCCAGCCTCTCATATTAATGGGCAGGATTGCTAATCACACACGTGTGATGTTTTTTCTTCATATCTTGGACTTCACAACAAATCACATGAATATGCAGAACAGAAATGCTATACCTGCCTGCACAAAGCCAAGGCTGCAAGATTCCATGCTTATCCACCAAGGAACAGCGCATAATGGGCTCTTCAACAAATCTAGCTGGCTCTTGAGGAAGAAAAACTGATGGCTTGATCTTCCATTCCCACAAGAATTCATATTCCAACAACATCATTATAGCCATTGTCAGATGACTATGCTGCATCTCAACCTTTATCCATCCCAATCCATTGTTACTCTAGGATTGTAGCCAATGTATCAATGACTGGTACTACTGAATTAGTCCAAAGACTTGTACTCAACCACAGTATCATATGTTTGCATAGACAAAGGGCTTTCGGCAAAGCACCTACAGTGAACATTATTATCTAAGTCACAGAATGCGGTACAAACAACAGCGCTTTTGAGAGAGAGAGAGAGAGAGCAAGTCCCCATTACATCCCCACCCTAAAGAAAGAGAGAGATCGAGAGCCTCAAAATTTTTTTCAGACAAAATTTCTCATTAGAACGAACGAACGAACCCAAAAAGCAAAAAACACATTAAAACGACAGGAAAAAGGAATGACATTACCTGAAAATAGCTATAAAATAGCAATTATATAACATAGAGGATATTTTCTCAAAAGAAATTATATTCTCTGTTTTACTATGTTATAATTGCAGCTCAGGTAGTTAGTTCCACTACCAGGATAGCAGTTCCTAATTCTAAACAGATCACTAGCAAAAATAGCGCTGCTGGTCTCGAACCTGGAAGGGCTATTTATTTAGAACTTATTTGCCTATAAAAGTAATAGTGAAAAATTGTTTGACAGATAAACCTTGATGAAGTTCTCCCTTGTTGTCTAAGAGATGAATTCAATGCAATTTAACAACACTGCGTCCAACAAAATTTTCTGTCTTCCAATTTCATTATATCCTAAGGTGGTCAGCAATGTTCAAAAATGATAGTTAAGATGGTTGACAGGAATTGACTCTCACAGCCCAACTCTGGAGCAAGAAGAAAAATAACGATTTAACGTCTGATGTTAAATCTATTTTCAAAAAAATATCTGATGTTAATCAGAAGATTTTTTGCCAAACAACATCAAACCTAAGGAATTGTTTACATTACCCACAATACCGAACCAGAGCTTTGGGCGACCCTGTTCTCAGCTTCAGGTACGAAAGTGAGGCATCTCATGGACGCTGATAAGAGATTAAATTAAGCAGAGAAAATACTTGGCATATTCCTTTATCTCAATGTTACCTCTCCTCAGTGAAACTTAAAAAATAGGTCCCAAGACGTTTTTTTCTTTTCTTTTTTTTTAGGAAGTATTTGTATGAGCAAAAAGACTGATTGCTATCAGAACATAGCCATTTTTTGTTAGTTTTTGAGAAATGTCATAAAATATCGACTACGGAAAACTTGAATAATTGGCCTTGAATGAAAAAGAAAACACTTCTTTGATGAACATTTGATTGCTATTAGAGTCATGCAATTAGTTGGTTAGTGAACACTCATTTTCATAAAGGTTTGACTTAAGTATACAATAGCTTGGTTAAAGTAAAGAAGCATAGAAGTATAATGAAAGATACCTCAGTTCATGCCAAAACATTTCAGCATGTTCATGCAAGAAGGATCGCAACGGCGCAAGAAAATCATCTCCAGCATACTGTTGTGTTGAATGTGTATTTTCAGAGATATAAAGTGAGGTAACAACATGGACGATAATGGACGGATCTGGATCCCCCAGTATAGCCTGCAGCTCCCTTCTTATCCAAGGTTCTATTCTCTGTAACATCTTTTCTTTGGCACTCCTATTATCCATGCGCTATAAATTTAAACACTGATTAAAGATCAGAATCAAATTTACACATCCCAAGCAGAATCAATTAAGACAAACAACTTCTACACATCAGGTTTATCATCAAGATAGTAGACATAATAATAGCTAAGATAGTAGACATAATAACCACAATGTCTTTAATTTATTTAGTGAGGAGCGTCAATCTATTGGTGTGAGCATACCTGCACAAGACAATATTTGGATGAAAACCGAACAGCCTGCAATCTCTCGTCATATATACTGCAACCAAAATATATCACGCTAGGTCAAACAACTAGTCATGTGTTTAGGATTTTCCACGTTAATTTAGACATAATACCTAGCACGCCAGTGAATTATTCTTCTGTTAATATCCTCTGAATTTGAAGCTCCAATCTGATCAAAGGATCGCCGCCTTGGGAACGGCCTTGTTCTGGAGCCAAAAGCATTCAGCTCCTCCCTCCTCCTCCTAATCACTCTGTACAAAATAAAAGTCACAAATTAGTTAATACTTTGCTTTTTCTTTGTTGGGATCATCCGGGCCAACTTTCGGGCACTTCAAATTAATTGTACTTTCAACACTAAAGTTAAAATTTAGGTTATTTCTAAACCTGACGGACAATTTAGGATAAAAACTAACCTTCGGTCCACCAATCGATCTCTCGGCCTAGATGAGGCAAACCCTAAGTGCAATTTCTTAGTCTCGTTACAACCTGATAATTGTTCTTTCTTAAAGGTCCCCGAGGAGAAACTGATTCTAGAGAACCATGAATCAAAGTCGGCGTTGCAGAGAGGGCATTTTCGCTTCACATGGCTCCATCTGCGGATGCAGTCGATGCAGTAGGCGTGCATACATGGGATAATAACCGCTGCTTTCCGATGGTGCAACCGGTTCAGGCATATTGGACATGATTTCCCGCCTACGGCATTGACAATTCGCTTAAATCTCGGGTCCATAAGGGAGAGATAATTTCGAATCGGGTCAATTAATAAATTCAGCAGCTTTAATTTGACGGAAAGGGTTTATTTGGGGGTTATATCACCGGCTCCATCTTTTTTAATAAGGTTACTCTCGCAGCTTGTTTGGATTTTTTTTTATTGTTATTTAACTTTTATTATAAGTACCATTTTATATAATGACAAATTTAGTATAGTAGTGTTTTATATTTTTTATTATTAAATAATCATATTCTATCCGTTATTCTTCTTTTTATAATATGTTTACTTTGTATCCTATTTTTCTTAGTAATATTGCAAGTCTATTGTTCATATTACCGATGCATGACATCATAAAACAACGGCAAATAATATAATCTATCTTAACGTAGTATTCATCAAATAATACATTACGATACATTATAAAACGACAAGTAACAAGCTGTAAAATAAATTATACACTACTTCCACGTCACCAAAAAAATAATTACAAATAACTACTCATAATAAGTGCAATAATTTACTTGGAAATAAAATAGACCACTTGCTTCAAAAAGTTAATATACAATATGTTTTACCAAAAAAGTGTTAAACCTTTTCGTAAAATGAATTAATGGAAAAAGTAGGGGATAAATCATAGCCAAGGTTAATTAACTCTAGATCGCAAAATATTAAGTAGTAAAAATAGGATATGATTAAGCTCATGAACTCATTAAGATTGTAAAAGATATTAAATGTACATGTCGAGCTTACATTCTCGATGTTACTACTCAATAATGTAAGGTAAAGAAGGAAAAGAAGATGCACCATTAACGGCTACGGGCTAATCTTTATCGATTCCAAAACGATGATTACAATGGTCCACCGCAAGGTCCTAAACCTTCACTTGTTTAAGAGATATCTAGATATAGATATCTCTGTTCCTCTAGGTTGAGAGAGAAAGAAAAAGTCCCCTTCTATCATTCTCTGACCTAGTATATATACTAGGTATTCTTACTTACCCAGCGGTCCTTAACCAGGATACTCTAATATGCCAACTGCACTTTAGGTCGACCTCCCTAAATACCATGGCCCGTGCTTCGCCATACATGCTTTCTGATGGTTCGACCTCGGACGTGGCCGAGATGCTCGTCGTTACAGTACTTTATGGATACAATCACGACTTAATCGACTCCTCATCACCATTCCTTTTTGATGAATTGTATTCTGTTTTGATGATTTAACAAACTTTTATGTGAAGGACCAGGTTGACGACCTAATGTATACACAACATTACATGTCATCTATGTCTCCAAGAATTCCAGATCATTCAGTGCTGAATGAGGACGGACCAGCTAAGGGACCTGATCCCTCATCGGACTCACAGATTAAAGTACAGGTCAACTTGACAGCTGTAAAAAGCTGTGACAGAAAAGGTGACTGCCTGCTACTGTTCACGCTACGGTGTAGCAACAATGCAACAGTCACTTCCTAGTGGTTGAGCCTTGTACCTCCAAGATTTTGGACATCCTTCTTGGAATGTGCAATATTTGATAATATCTTGAAGCAAGAAGAACAACATATTCACTTGGCCATTTTACTACATTCTTCATAGCATTGAAGATCTGCTCCATTGTTGAAGGCTCAAGTGTGTCAAGAACAAGAAGACAACTCCACTGCGGACCAGCTCCACCACGAGTATATGTTTGTCCTTAGTTGAGTTGTAATCTTGTGTTTTGTTCTTCATTGTAACTCCTATCTTGATTTCTTAGAAGCTTTGTTTTAGGAAACTCAAAATCATAAACCATCTGTGTTTGTGTTGTGACTAGTGTAGTCCTAAGTTAAAGTCTTTGTAACTAGTAAGAACAAAGTGGCTTGTAATAAGTGTATTTCAAGTTAGTGTGTTGAAGTCTTTGTAAGATAGTCATTACAAAGTGGCTTGTAATAGTTGAGATTACAAGTTAGTGATGTTGAAATCCTACCAGTGTAGGTCGTGGTTTTTGTCCCCTTGAGTTGGGATTTTTCCACGTAAAAATCCAGCGTCTTTTCTACTTGGTGTCTCTGTGTATTTTTTAGGGGACTGGTAGAGGACCAGGTCGCCTTACTGTTTGGTTACAAGTCTATTACTTACGGTGGGAACTGATAGAGAACCGGGTTCTCTATACAGTTTGGTAGACGCTTAGTTTCTATCAATTGGTATCAGAGCAGGTTATTTCTAAAAGGTTAACACCTAGAAAGGATCTCTAATGGCTACTCCACCCAACTTTGAAGAAGGACAATCAACCTATAGACCCCCAAGATTCAACGGCCAATACTATGGTTGGTGGAAAACGAGAATGCATGACTTCATTATGGCTGAAGACTCCGAGCTTTGGGACGTGATTTGTGATGGTCCCTTTGTCCCTATGAAGGCTGTTGGANCATTATGGCTGAAGACTCCGAGCTATGGGACGTGATTTGTGATGGTCCCTTTGTCCCTATGAAGGTTGTTGGAGAGGGAACAAACACTGTTCCAAAGACAAGAAAAGAATACAATGGTGTTGACCAAAAAGCTGTTGAGAAGAACTTCAAGGCGAAGAAGATTCTTGTGTATGGTATTGGACCAGACGAGTATAGTCGCATCTCGGCATGTGAATCTACCAAGGAAATCTGGGAAGCTCTTCAAACGGCTCACGAAGGGACTACTCAGGTAAAGCAATCCAAAATAGATATGCTGACAATTGAGTATGAACTCTTTAAAATGAAAGAGGATGAGTCCATTCAAGAGATTCATACCAAGGATTCAAGTGGTGATGAATCCGACATGGAGTATCTCACTCAAAGATTCCAAAAGATGATTCAAAGGAATGGTGGCATACCAAGAAGAGGTAGTTCGAGCAAGCCTAGAAACTATGATCTATGTCACAAGTGTGGAAACCCATGACACTTTATCAAGGACTTTCCACTTCTAAAGCAGGAGCCTCAGAAGCACAATTCTGACAAAACTGCAAATAGGAACCAGGTTCCTGACAAACGATTCAGCCGAAAAAGTGCAGCTGATAATGTTGTGAAGCAAGTTTTTGCTGCATGGGGAGACTCCTCATCAGAAGAGGAACCAGAAGCAGGAAACAGTTCCATGATGGCAATAGATAGCGAGGCCAAGGAGTATGAGTCAATCTTTGCACTCATGGCCAAATCTGATGATGAGGAGGAGGACAAGGAGGAAGATGAGGTAAGTTTTCTTGATGTTCAAAGAAGTTTGAAAACCTACTCTAATAAAAAATTGATGTCTTTAGCAAACGTGTTGATTGATTCCTATCATAGCCTCATTAATGAGAAAAATGATTTAATAAAAGAAATTGGTGACATAGATCAAGAGAGGGATGGTATGGTAATTTCTATTGTAGACTTGAAGGAACAAGTGGAAGAAGTAACTAGAGAAAATAACTTGTTGAAAACCAAACAAAAAAATGGATGGACAACACTCAAAAGGGAAAGTAAGTTGCAAGTGATGCATACCTTAAACTTGAAAATGAGTTAAGATCAGTGAAATCTAGTCTGGGTGCAGAGCTTGAGAAAAACAAAAAACTTCAGGAAGAACTAGGAAGAGTGAAGAGTGATCTTGAAAAATCATTTAAGTGGACCTGGTCCTCTGATGCTGTCACTGCCATGTACTTTAATAACAGTGGAAACAGGCAGGGGATCGGGTTCCAAAAGGAGAAAATTGCTTATAACCCACACAACAAGTATGTCACTGTTCCAGACAACTGGCTCTGTACTCACTGTGGGAACAATGGGCACTTCAAAGAAAGTTGCCCTGCTAGGGATCAATCAGTTCAAGAAAATAAAATATTTGTTGACAAGAGGAATTCTAAGAAGGGACCAGGTCCCACTAAGAAAAACCGATTCTTGCCTGCATGGACTAGAAGAGCTCTTATTCACCCTTTTCCTAACTACAGGGGACCCAAACTTGTTTGGGTTCCTAAATCTAACCCTTGATTCATATGTGCAGGGACCAGTGAGAGGAACAGGATTATAATGGATCATGTACAGTGGATGCTCAAAGCACTTGACTAGGAACACCATGGATTTTCTCTCACTGAAAGCCCTGCACGGAAGAGATGTATCCTTTGGCAATGAAAGAAAAAAGGGGTACATTCTCGGTGTTGGAAGGGTTGGAAGATCACTTGAGCACTCAATTGAGAATGTGTACTATGTAGATAGGTTGAAGTACAGTCTCTTGGGTGTTTCTCAAATCTATGATAAAGGAAACAAAGTAGAATTCTTGTCTAAAGTATGCACGGTTACTAGTCTAGTAACTGGTGAGGTGGTTTTGATCGCTAAAAGACACAAGAACATCTATGTTGCTGACTTTGAATCCTTGGAAGCTGGTGATATGAACTTCTTGAAGGCAGTTGATGATGATGCAGAACTGTGGCACAGAAGATTGGGTCATGCAAGCTTCTCTCTTGAACAGATTGATACAGAGGGACCTGGTTCGTGGTCTGTCTAACTCTAAGTTCAAGGAGCACAAAGTTTTTGATGCATGTGCCAGAGGAAAGTAAGTAAAGACAATACAACCTCTTCCTCAAATCCACATGAGGAACCTGGTACCCCAATTACTTCCACTGAAGCTGAAGAAAGAGTTGGAGATGCTGTGCAAAGCACTCCACAGGTTGCGGAACAAGGAATGCAGGAAAAGCACTCCTGGAATGGCTCATTTCCTTGGATCATGCCTAATCTCATGGGGTACAAGGAAGCAAAACTCAGTGGATCTCTCAACAGCCGAAGCAGAATATGTTGCAGTTGCATCTTGTTGTGCTCAGCTGCTGTGGATCAAACAATAATTGGAAGATTTTGGAGTGTACATTGACAGTGTACCACTTCTATGTGACAACACCAGTGCCCTCAACATGGCAAAGAACTCGGTTCAACAAAAGAGAACTAAGCATATTGGTGTGAGACATCATTTCCTCAGAGACAATGTTGAAAAGAGGCATATCTGCATGAAGTTTTGTTGCACTGAAGATCAAATTACAGACATCTTCACCAAAGCCCTAAGTAGGGAACACTTTGAGAGAAACAGGATAGCACTGGGGTTGATGAAACCTAACTGAGGACCTGGTTCTCCTTCATTGGCTATGAGAGTCACACTCAGGTACAGTTAGCTAAAGTGTTTTCTGATTAAGCCTAACTCACATCAATACTGTTGCAAGTAGACACGCATGATGATTATAGAAGCTAAAGGTACGGCGTTGAACTGCAAGAGAGAGCTAAATTTTTTACAAAAACAGGTCAGGAACCTGGTTCCTGTACCACAGGTTAGTAGTAATGTGTTTTTCTCTTGCTTTTCTCAAAAGATAACAAAATTATTTCAACAGCCACACCATCGTACTTTTTAGAGTCTGTGCGTTTGTCAGAACCCGTTCCTCTACCCCCTCTTTATTACCCTTCCTTCCATAAAACCATCTCGCTCCTACCCATCCTTAACGAATGAAGGAGCCTCCCCACTTCTTGAGTCTCAGGGGGAAGAAAATCCATTTTTAGGGGATGAGGGGACTATGGTTCTTTTTGAGTCTCCGGTTCATGACACAGTCAAAGAAAAACCTGCTAGAGAACCTGATTCTCCTTCAGTAGAAACAACCCAGGAACCCATCAGTTTATACACTAAATCCTTGGAGTCTATTCCTCCCATTTATATACCTCTGAGGGATTTTTGTTCAAGCCAGCAGTCACTCCTGAGTCTTCTTCCAAGCGACCTTCTACCCGGTTGCAAAACTTCAGAAAAAGAAGAAGAGGTTGATGAAGCAAGGGAAAGTTGTGGCTAACAAGGATATTCCAGTGGTTGAGGTTGATAAATATGCTGTGGAGGAACCTAGTTCCTTATTGAAAAGATCTACAAAGGTCCAGAAGTTTGTGGTTGGAGATACTGAGGACGCTGTAAAAAAATAAAAAAAAGAAAAAAAGAAAAGGTGCATCATCTGTGAAAAGTGGTTTTTGTTGAGCGTGAGAGAGAGGGAAGTCTGTTGAGAAGTCGAGAAAATGAAAGAAGGAAACTACTGGGGGACCCGGTTCACTGAAGACCATACCAAGTGACAGTTGACTTGGGCAGGAGAGATTGCGAACTCAAAAAGTCTTGTGGGGTCGTATGTTTGACTCGGACATCTCTGAGATGGCAGGGATGAGGCAAGTTCTAGAGATAGTGGAGTTCCAACAATGAGATCATCTGTTTAGGGGGGGCTATACCCACGGTCTATGAAAATGAGGTGCAGAAATTCTATGCAACTCTCTTCACTGTTGAAGGGGACCATATATGCGTGATGGAAAATGAGATTGTCATTTAAAACCCCTGATATCCTCCTCCAAGCCTTCCTCTTCTAGTGCCTTCTAGGCTCCTCTCAATGTCCAGTTGTCTTATTTTTGATGTTTTGTGGTTGTTGGTTGCTGATGCGAGACTAGAATTCGTAGTTTAACATGTTATATGCCTTACATTTTATGCGCATTAATGATAAAAATACACTTTTTATGTACTTAATGGAGTTTATTTCATGTGTAGGTGAATTGGAGATGGAAACCGAGCTAAATGGATGCAAATACGTCGAAAATACGCTTAAGAGGCGACGAGGGAACACCCTGGCGTTAGGCAGGCGTTTGCCTCCTAAAGCCAGGCTGGCCCTGGCGTTAGGCAGGCGTTAGCCTTCTAAATCCATCCCTAGCCTGGCGTTATCCAGGCATTAGCCTCCAAATGCCAGGTCCCAGGTTCAACCAATTCCGATTTTTGACGAGTTTAAGTGTTTCCCGGTTGAAATAGAAGTCTCCCACACGTTTAGGGTTCGCCCTAAACATATAAATAGACTCCTAAAAACACAACTAAAGGAGGATTTGGAAGGCATTCGAAGGATTCAAGGAGAGAAAACCATTGAAATGCCAAAAACATTGATTTCTACATCTTGTATTCATTACCTTATATTTCAATTATGCAATTTATATTAGTTTGGATTCTTATAAACATGAGTAGATAAATTCTTTAGTGTAGGGTTTTGGTAGAACCCGTTGGGGATGAATTTGTTGTGATATTAATATATTTTGGTTGATTAATCTCTA
>ML463768.1:0-23310 GCA_005239535.1 Nicotiana rustica
TAGTACATACCCAGGACTTTGCTTTGCACTACAGTAAATATCCTGAAGTCATTGAGGGATACTATGATGCAAACTAGATCACCGGATCAACTGATTCCAAGTCCACAAGTGGATATGTGTTCACTATTGGTGGAGGAGCGGTATCTTGGAAGTCGTCCAAACAAACTTGTACTGCCCGCTCTACAATGGAGGCTGAGTTCATAGCCTTAGATAAAGCCGGTGAAGAAGCTGAATGGCTCCGGAATTTCTTAGAAGATATTCCATTTTGGCCCAACCGTTGGCACCAATATGCATACATTGCGGTAGTCAAACGGCAATTGGAAGGGCAGGGAGCGTTATGTATAACGGTAAATCTCGTCATATACGAAGAAGACATAAAACCGTTAGGCAATTACTCTCTAGAGGAATTATCACGATTGACTATGTAAAGTCAAGTGATAATGTGTCGGATCCACTTACAAAAGGCCTAACTAGAGATGTAGTTGAGAAATCATCAAGGGGAATGGGACTATGGCCTAGAACAAGTCATAGTGGCGGTAACTCTACCTAGAAGACTGGAGATCCCAAGATCTAGGTTCAAGGAGATCAAACAAAGTCATTAATGACGGTTCAACATTGTCAACTAAATTATTTGTTCCATTCTCGTGATGAGACAATGTTCAGTATCAAGGATAAAGCATTAAGGCTTTTTAATGATTTCTAAATTTGATACGGGGTATATCAAATAGTGTATCTACGGGATGACACGTTTAGGAATCACCTATGTAAGTGTGAAGTGTTAGCCGCTTCAAGGAGAATTTTGCAAGGCCAATTCTCTATGCACTTATGAAACCAGGCGGTGTTCATGGCTGAAACGAACACANGACGGTTAAGGATTGATTGTGTGACTTGTGGTTGTCTAGGTATACACTAAAGTTCGACGGTTCAAAGATATCAAATCTACCGATTGATCGAGTATATTCGACATAAGTTCACTACGGAAATTTCAAAGGGAAACATACTTATCCAGATGTAATTAATCCTTGCTTGCAAATCACACAATTCTTCATGCATACTCCTGTGATATAGCCATTCCCCATTCATGTGAGGGATTATTGGGATTTTTAAGTAATTAATGTACTTAAAATGGGTGAATGGGAAATGGAGGGGAAAATGAAATATTTGAGTTTCCCTCCTTAATTGTCCCACATAGGAAGAGGAAAAGACTTTTGATGGGTATATAAGCAATTGCTCTTCTTCTAGCTAATAAAGAGTTGAGAAGCTCGCGCCGTCGTCGTCGCTCGCTGGCTCGGCTCGGCTCGGCTTCGGCTTCGGCTTCGGATTTGGATTTGGTCAAATCGATCGAGAGATTATTTTTTGGACCAAATTTATTTGTTAATAGTAAATATTAACAGAAATGTTATTAAATATTTATTTTAATAACAAAATATTAATATTAAAATAAATATTAATATTAAATCCATTTCAGTTATTATCCAGAATTTAGTTTTCTGTTTTGTAACAGAAAATTAACTACCCTTCAATTTTCCCTCTTTATTATTGAGTAAATAGCCAATTATGTCATGGCATTTACTCTATGAGCGTTTTTGCTAAAACAACCATATTGAAGAGTTGCACCTCTTCAGATTTCAGCCCAACTTTGGCTATAAATACAAGTCCATTCTCTCAGATTTTACATACTAATTTCTGAGTTCTCCTCCTTCTTTCTGCATACATTCATCTTCAAAGAAAGCAAGTAAGTGTGATTTGCTACCGAACTTTGAGTTCGCTGAAACACTGGGGTTTGAAGTACCACTACACCAGTGTGAAATTCGTTCTATCCTGGGAGGAAATAATCCATAACCTTGGGTACTAGGAGGGGATTAAATTCCTTAAGGAAACACTGTGAATTCAGTGGGCTCGGATTAATTTTCCATTACGTTTACATTTCTGTTTATGTTATTTTATTATTTCCAGAATTTTTTTACAAATACAGAGTTCTAATACATATCTTCATACTACACAATGGAATTTGCTACCACTGAAAATCAACTTTGGCTTAAAAGTAATCATTGACCTCTTAACAATATTGATGATTATATATGCACGTAGTATCCACAGTGCTCTCCGCACGTTAAGCTTCTCTCTCTAACTTCTCTCTCGGCGCACGTTAAGCGTGATCTGCTAACAAGCACCGGTAGAAAATAGGGAGACGAAGGCCAAAACGGACTGCGACAAAGGTTCATTTAATGGAGTTCATTGCATCAGGTAGCCGTATTGACACTTAGGGAAGAAATTATGAAATTCTCGACAATTAGGAACCTTAGTTTGCGAAAAGGGCATGCCAGCGATAATGCCTAATTCTGAAGGAGTGAGTTCCATGAAGATGAATTCAACACACAATTTGGGAAATTTGAGTCCTAATTTGATGAATTCCACACCTAAATTTGCTGTTGTGGCGATTAGTGTGGAATGCCCAGCAAACACCACTACTACATTGACCGCTACTGTTCCATTAGAGAAAACAGTGAATATATAACTAGTAGGAGAAGAGTACGATGGTGGAAGGAGTACCAAGTCAAGAGAATACAGACATTACAAGCTAAGCAAACCAAGCGGGGGAGAAAAAAAGCAAGGATCAGAGTACTACTAGTGTACCAGTCCAGGAGGTACCAAAGCCGGATTTTGGGAAATGTGAGAAACCTTAGGCAAATCTGTTTACTAGTAACAAGATGGTTGCAAGGGGAATAGATCTAGTATTCATATCTCCTATGGTTCATGATGGAATAAGGAAAGTGGAATTACAACAGGAAGAGATGGAACCTGAAAATGCGAAGTCGGAAAAGGTTGTTATACTGTACGTTATTGGGGATTCACCATCAATAAGATCCATGGAACGATTAATAGCCTCACAATGGAACTTTACATCCAAACCAAAAATTTACTATCATAATGAATGGTGTTATACTGTTCAACAACATGGAAGATAAAATGAGGTGTTGTACTCACGGCCATATACTATGGGAACAAAGCAGATAATATTGAAATCATGGTCAGCTGATTTTAATCTGTATAATGAAGTCCTGAAGATTATACCATTTTGGGTCAGCTTTCTTAATTTGCCTCTAAATTGTTGGGGAAGGATGACTCATAGTCGAATTGCAAGTGGATTGGGGTGCCCTATATATGCCGATGCGTGCACAACTAATACAACAAGGATCTCTTATGCTAGAGTACTTATTGAAATGGATATAACTAAAGATCTACCAAAGAGCATCATTTCACAAGACCTTTTAGGGAAGGAATTCGAAAAGATGGTGGAATATGACTGGGAGCACAATATTGCAAGAAGTATTTTATGGTTGGGCATGATTGTGATGGAGAACAAGGCATAGATGGGGCATATAGAAAAGTCCATAAGGAAGAACAAGAGCAACAAAGAGCAGGAGTACTTAAATAGCAAGACAAAGTCATATTGTAGGTACAAGTATGCATCAGGCAAAGAACGCAAAGCCAATAGTCCAATGGGTTGCAATAGGACCAATTAAGCAAGATGGAAAGGATATAGGAAAGCAGGAAACTCAAGTGCAACAAAGTGAACCACAAGTATCAGATGGTGATCAAAAAGTCTGAAAAAAAGCAAAAGGAAGAGGAGGACAAGCAAGCCCAGTTCAACAGATTATCACCACTACCAATGGTTTCTCTCCACTAAGAGTGGAAGTACAGAAGGAAAATACAAGATGGGCTGATGAAGATGACCCTTAAAGCAGCATAGGAGAAGACGTAGAAAGAGCCCCACCCAATCCTAAATTTACATGAAGAATGTTTCATGGAATGTGAGGGGATTCAATAACGTATATAAGCAAAAGGAGATGAAACTGTTTTTGCAGATTAATAAGATTAGTCTTATTGCAATAGTAGAGCATAGAGTTCAAGACAATAAGGCAAAGAAAGTTATTAATAAATGTGCAGCATGGTCAAGTTGGTGTTCAAATAATTCCTCTAATTACAGATGAAGGATATGGATCATTTGGGACCCAAACAACATTCAATTTAACATGCTGCAAAATCATACACAATACATACATGGGATAGTTCATAGTATTAGTTCTAGCCAGGCAATTTTCTTTTTTACTTTTGTCTATGGACTACATACAATTGCTCATAGATGTGCTATGTGGGACGCACTAAGGGTTTAGACTCACAGATGACTAGTCCCTGGCTAATCATGGGTGACTTTAATGCAATAATGAATATAGAGGACAGGGTAAATGGTTCAGTAGTACAGGAAAATAAAATTAAGGACTTCAGGGCTCTGATGGAAGACTGCAGATTGGAAGAGCATATACATGGAAAAATAGTCATGTATAGAGTAGAATTGACGGGGCTATTGTTAATGCACACTGGATGTTTAATATTCCACCAACACAAGTTAATGTGATGGATCCTCAATTATCAGATCATTCTCCACTATGTATAGAACTAGAAACAACAATGGAAATTAGGGAGAAACCGTTCAAATTCTTCAATTATTTCGTTGATCATCCAGAATTTGGAAAAATAGTACAGGAAGGCTGGAATAACAAAGAAGGAAGCATGAGGCATCTGGCAGAATTTAAAAAATGTGAAGACTGCTCTTAAAAGGCTTAACAGAAAGGAGTTTTAAAGCACAAAAAATAAGGTCTAACAACTCAAGGAGGCACTAGCTAGCATACAAGTTCAGATGAGGACCACTACAACACCTGCAGATATGTTTGAGATAGAAAAAATCACTAAACATCAATTGGAAAAATGAATCAAGATAAAGAAAAACATATATAAGCAAAGATCAAGAGTGCAATGGCTTAAGTTGGGTGATTCCAACATAGCCTTCTTCATTGCCAGTATGAAAGGAAGAATATCACATAACCAAATCAAAAATGCTTACAACTGATGATGGAGGATTGATCAAAACAACAGAAGGCATTGAATAAGAAGTAGTGAGATTTTACAGAAGATTACTAGGAATGTCAACTAATATCATACCTGCTATTAATCCTAGCATAATTAGGAAAGGTCTAGGAATTACAAGATTCCAGCAGTTACAACTCATATCCCTTTTTACTAAAGATGATGTGGTGCAAGCATTACAGGGAATATAAGACTCTAAGGCTCTAGGAGGGGATGGATTTAATGCATACTTTTACAAAAAGGCATAGCACATAATTGGTGAGGATGTTACAAAGGTTGTACTGAAGTTTTGAGGGTTCCATGTACAAGCCAATGAACGGTACATTAATCACCCTAATCCCCAAAGTGAAGAATCCTTCTTCCATAAAGCAGTATCGACCAATATCATGTTGCACTATTATATACAAAATTATCTCAAAGATGATCACAAGCAGGTTGCAACCAGTGATGGGATCCTTCATAGACATGAGTCAAGAAGCATTTGTACCAGGTAGAGTACTGAATGATAATATACTACCGCGGCATGAACTTATAAAAGGATATGAAAGGAAAGATATATCACCCAGATGTATGGTCAAGATTGATATACAGAAAGCGTATGACTCTTTAGTGTGGGAGTTTCTTGAAGAGGTTCTCACAGAACTGAATACACCAGAGAAATTTCTTTCATGGATCATGGCATGTGTTACTACAGTGTCCTACTCTATTGTTATAAATGGCAAGCCAACAACTTCTTTTGATGCCAATAAAGGAGTCAGACAAAGGGATCCACTGTCTCGTTCTCTTTTTGTTCTGTCCATGAAATACTTGACCAGAATATTAAAGACTCTCAAGGACAGGCCCGTTTTTGACTATCATCCCCGATGTGAGAAGCTGAACATAGTGCAACTCAGTTTTACAGATGATTTGTTGCTATTTTTTTTAGGTGATGTGGTATCCATTCAACTGCTATATGAGTGTTTTGAGCATTTTTCCAGATCATCATTATTGATTGCAAACCAAGACGAGAGTTTTATCTAATTTGGAGGGGTTTCAGTAAAAGTTCAGCAGCAGATTAATCAATGCCTAGGCTTCTCCACAGGCACACTGCCATTAAGATACTTGGGGATTCCATTAATTGACAAAAGATTATCTATAACACAGTGTCAGCCCCTACTGGATAAGATGCTCATCAGAGCTAAGCATTGGATAAAATATTTATCATATACAGGAAGGTTACAATTGATCAAAAGTGTTCTGATTGCCATTCAATCCTTTTGGTGGAAAATCTTTCCTCTACCAAAGAAGGTTATTCTAAATATTGAGACAATTTGCAAGAGGTTTCTCCGGACAGGTGAAACAGAAGGTAAAGCCAAAACGTTAATGGTCTGGAAACAATTGTATTGGCCAATATCTGCAGGTGGATTGAACATAACTGACATCCTCGCGTGGAACATAGCTGCAATCATTAAACAACTGTGGAATTTGTATAAGAAGAAGGATCTCTTATGGATACAATGGATGCATATATACTATATAAAATAACATGTGATATGGAATGTAAATGTGAAACAAGCTTCTTGGCTCGCTCGGAAAATTTTAGAGCTACAAAATATTTGAATGAAGAAAATATAGGAGTAGGGGAGGTGATGAATGCGAGGAACTACTCCATCAAAGACATGTATCACAAGCTTAGAGGAGAGTTCCCTAAAGCTGAATGGAGGAGACTAATATGCAACAACATCAACAGTCCTAAATGGATCTTCATACATTATCTAAGAATCCTGGGCAGGCTAAACACACGAGACAGGCTCATCGCTTGGGAAATATTAGCCAAACCATCATGTTCGATGTGTGAAGGAGGTACAGAGGATCACGATTATCTCTTCTTCAGATACAGCTACTCAGTAGCAGTGTGGAGAAAACTATTATACTTGCTTGGTGTCAAAAGAGATGTGACTGGGTGGAATAAAAAGATAAAATGGGCTATAAAGCATGCAACAGGTAAACAACCATCACCAGCAATATATAAAATGCTTCTAACTTGTAGAGTATACTATATATGGAAAGAAAGGAAATGACGAACTTTTCGTGGGAAATAGAGGAGATGTGAGGAGATGGTCAAAACAATAATCCAAGAGGTCCATTGTCGAGGCAGCTAGAGTCCTAGTCTAGCTAAAAGATTTCAAGAGTTTAATTTTTACCCTTAGCTTGTCTATATCTAGAATTGGTGTTACTTAATTTTGAGGACACTAGGTTTGGGGATGCATGTCCAAACCTAGGTGGATAGTTGATAGGTTTTTTTATTTATAAATATTTTCCATGGTAATAAAAATTACTTACCCAAAAAACATTATTGATGATTGCATCTTGTTGATGTATGACATCGAAGATCCGATAAATACTTATATACATCGAATGTTTATAATTAACTAAATATTTAACATTAAAAATGAACAAATTATATCACAGTAAAAATTAAAGGTGTCAAACGGGCCGGGATGGCCCAGTTCTGGACCAGTCCTGGCCGGTATTATATCGGACCGGACCGGCCTGACCCGATAGTAAGGGTGCCAGACAGGACCGGGTAGAATTTGGGTACCGATTAACTGGACTGGTACGATTCGTTAAGTTCAAGTCATTTGGGAACCGGTTAACCGATTCGGCCCAGACCAGTTCAACGGCTAGTTCAATTTGTTTTAAATAAAGTTGACCGCTGGCAACGGTCAGCTGCCATTTTGACATTTTCCCAATGGCTAATTTGCACAAATAGCCCTTTTTGAAAAACTATATATATGTCTCCCCCCCCCCTCCCCCAATCGTTTCTTCATTTCTTCTCTCATCTCTCAATTCTCAAACCCAAATTCTCAATTCAAGTAAAATCTTGCCCCGTGCTTATAGAGTGCACTCATATATTTAGGAACACTTTGAGGTGGTAGAAAAAAAAATGAAGAAGTTCGCAAAGTAAATTGCAAGAATTGTGGTCGAGTTTTAAATGTTCGTCGAAAGTGAGAGGAAGCTGGCTGTTTAAGGAGGCATATGAAGAGTTATCTTGAGCGTCCTCTAGAAATTTGTATTTAAGTGGATTTGATACAATTTATGTTATTTTAAAATTATTAAACTTATTTAAGCTTAATGTTTTAGTTTGTTAGATTAAATGGAAGTATTATTATGCAATGAAAAATTGAAACGAAAGCCTTTGAAGTTTGATCCTTACATATCAAGTTATCAATACTCCAGTATAAGACTTATACTATATGTTATATTTTTTTCATGTTCATTGTATTATCTTAAATTCGTAATGAAGTTTTCAAATAAGGCTTTTAAATCCTTTGAAATTCATTCAAACATTCTTTTTATACGTTAGTTTTTAGTATTTTACATTTTTACTTTATATTAATGTAAATTATGATTGTTATACAACAAAAAAGAATTAAATAAAACCGGCCCGAGCCCCGGAACCGCTCCAGTTATATTTAGCATAGGGAAAGCCCGAAACTGATAAAACCGGTAAAAAATAATTGGAAACTGGCCCGGTACCGAAATCGACCGATTCCCTTTTCCTCTACCCCGACCGTCCCGGCTCGGCCCGGCCCCTCGACACCTTTAATAAAAGTGAATATCACTCAATCATTTAAAAGAAAGGAGTGGACCTTTTTAAAGACCAGAAACTTTTACATATATAGATATAGTGAGTATACTTGTGGGGTGTTGGTATACCTCTTACGAAAAATTACCTCAAGTCAGTAAAGTAGTTAATCAAACAGAAGCATGATATTTTTCGATCCTTACTTCGACGCCTTCCGTTCACACTTCTTCATTTCATCATTTTGTTGTGTTGTTCTAGTTAAGCGTTAGCCTTATATTCACTAACTTGAGGTAAAAATTCGATTTGGATAAAATTTTTTACCTTGAGTGATAAGGATAAGCAAGATCAAGACTGTTAAGAAGTTGGATAAGGACTGCAACTCAACAGTCATGTGTATTTCATTCTCCCTCATCCACTAGTTGTATACTCCTAACATGAGTATAACTCACACTTTATGTATTGTTATCCTGAAGTATATTGTAGCAATTCACAGTAACATTTCTTGCGCTTTTATGGTATCAGGAGCCTGTCTACGCTCTCACAAGCTAAGATCCTTCCTTCATTTTCTTCTTTGATCTCAAGCCAGTTTTTGTCTTCCTTTTGCATTTAATAATGGGTGATCTATCACCAAAGTCATCCACATCCAAAAATTCAGATTCACTAAAGTCTTCCGTTATTTTTGGACAAGATAGTGTAGTACAACTCACACAATTGATATCCTTCAATCCAACCTCCTAAGTATCATTTAAGTTACCAGGAAGCTCCAACTACTCTACTTGGAAGGTTCAAGTACTATTTGGTTAGACCTACTTTGCTATGTTGATGGTACGATGGTCATTCCACCAAAGCATTTGATTGATGATTCTGGTTGTGAGTCTCTCAACCCTTCCTTCAAATTATGGCAGAGACAAGATAGTCTCATTAGGAATGCTATTATGGCTTATGTGGATGCGACCATTGCTTCTTTAATAGCACACGTAATATCTGCTAAGCATGCTTGGGATATTCTTCATACTACTCATGCGAACAAACCACAATCAAGGATTTTTGGCCTTTGTGAAATATTATGAAATCTCAAGAGAGAGTCTCGCCCTGTCAGTGGCTATATGCGAGAAATAAAGTCCATTACTGATGATTCATCCATTAGTGTCTCACCATTATCAAATGAAGAGCTGATCATCAAAACATTAAGTGGTCTTGGACCAAAATATAAGGAGATCTCCACTTCTATCAAGGCTCAAGATAATCCCATCTCATTTGAAGATATATATGACAATTTGCTTGTTCATAAAATATTTCAAAAACATTCCGAGTCTACATCTGAAGGTCCTATTATCACAGCTCAATTTATTCAACTAGGAAATTTTAATTCTCCCAAGGGCAGAACATCAAATACTAAAAAATGTGGTGGTCACTCTTCAAGTTCTTCTACGAACTATCAAACGCCGCCTGCCCATTGCAATAATTTTAACAACAAACTAGCAAACCATCGCACCATGCAAAATAACAAGGTTCAGTGTCAACTATGTGATAAATTTGGACACATTGCAAAAGTGTGTCGTTCAAAGGATCGTAGTCCGTTTGAGGCTCAGGCCAACTTTATCCGTCGATTCCACTATGGCAACAACACCACTGGTTCTTGGGTAGTAGACTCGGGAACATCTCACCATATCGCAAATAGTCCACATAATCTACAATCTCCATATGATTTCTCAGGCAATGAAGAGATCATAATTGGTGATGGTAATGGCATTCCAATCTCTCACATTGGCAGTACTACTCTTCCCTCACCTCCTAATATTGCTCCCCAAAAATTGAACAATGTTCTCTGTTCCCCTAACATCAAAGAAAGTTAATTTATGTTGCTCAATTTTGTCGATGAAATTTAACATCCATTGAATATTTTTCCTACTCTTTTCATGTAAAGTATTTGACCACGGAGTCATGCCTACTTCAAGGTCGGGGTAAAGGATATCTCTACGAGTGGCCAATGAATAAATCGTGCTCGATGTCACCCATCTTTCCTCAAGTCAACGTCAATGTAACTTTTTCACCCACATGCATCTTTGGCACGCTCGCCTTAGACATCCACAATCTCGCATCACTAGAGCATGTGTCTCCTCATTTAATTTTCCAATTAAAAATAATGAATATATCACCTTTTGCAATTCTTGTCTATGTAATAAAAGTCACTGTCTACCATTTGGTGACAACTCAATTAGCAGCTCTAGATATGGGGACCTTTCCCAATACTCTCATTTGATAACTTCAGATTCTATGTTGTTTTTTTAATTATTTTGTCAAATATACTTGGTTTTTCCCGCTCAAGGCCATATCAGATGTCATAGATACCTTTCAGAAATTTTGTTGCATGGTTCATAATCAATTCAATCTCACTGTTGTTGCACTTTACGCCGATGGTGGGGGAGAATACACTGGACTAAAATCATTTCTCATCAATCAAGGCATCCAACACTTCATTAGTCCTCCCTATAAACCATAATTGGTTGGAACCGCTGAGAGAAAGCATCGTCATATTATTGACACAACTTTACCTCTACTTCATCATGCGTCGGTATACCTTCAGTTTTCGTCTCTTGCTTTTCAAACTACAGTATACCTCATAAATAGGCTCCCTACACCACTGCTAAAATTAAGTTCTCCATTCCAATACCTCTTTCACAAATCTTTCAATCCAAAGCTCCGTGTTTCTGGATGCATCTGCTACCCTTGGCGGAAGCACTATGCTTTTCACAAACTGATGAGCTTAAAATTATATATATTTATGCTCGATTTATGTCTTTGATTTGGTTTATTCGATAGAGATTTGGTATGATTTGGGTCTAATATGTTGCCTTTCAGTGTAGGTGGTGCAGAGGGGATCAATGGAGGAATAGTACACTAAGTGGGAGAAAAACAAGTTGAGCAAGAAGAAATTCTTGTGTGGGCCCACGCACGAGCAACCCCCAAACGCGCACCTGAGCGAGCAAGTGCCACAGAAGTCTACTAGAGGTGCGCAACCATGAGCGCGGCCGCGCACGCCCGTCTCCGAGAATTCTAGTGAGTATGAAACCTAGATCATCCCAAAACTAGGTATCTCGGATTTTGGAGAAATATTTGGAGAAAAGAAGGCAAGGAAACATCATAGACACCGAATACTTCATCAATACGAAAGTTTGTTTGATTTTGGTGATTGTAATATTTTCTTATTTTTTTAATACTCTTGTGATGAACAACTTTTCCACTATGAAGTAATCTTTCTTAGGGTTATTGACGGAATTGTGATTTGACTATTGTTTTGGGTTTGCATTTTTTCTTAGTTTCCTAAATTCGTTGAATGAGTTTCTATTTGAATTGTAAGGTTAATTGTGATTTTACTTTAATCGAAAGAGAAGTGTTGCTGCAATTCACATTATGTTTTCTTGTTTGGGTTGATTTCACGACTCTCATAGGTAATCAAAAAAGCTTATAAAGTTATCAATTGACCCAATTTAGAAGAATAGTCGATAGATGTTCCTCGTAAGATCATTCATTTAACATATTCTTCAATAGATTCACAACACATATCATTAGGTTGCTTAGCGAACTCTAATTCATTCGAAAGAAGAATATGAATAAGATATCCTAATCATCTGTTGAAATCAAAAGAGTCAATATAAGTTAGGAATGAACATAGCACAGAGTTGCCAATAATAATAGTTGATGAAATATCTTATCAAAGCCCGTATTTATCACCTTGATATTCAATTGTTGATACTTAGTCACTAAATTTCCATTATTTATTCACAATCAATAATCTTAGTTTTTTATTCGTAGTTCGGTAATAACTCAAAATCAAAGATTTATTTTCCTGAATAGCGTTAAGCTGAAGATTTATTCGAACATTACTTAAGCCAATCCTTGTGGAAACGATTTAATACAATACTATCTTTGAATAGCGAGCCTAAGTTTTACACACCGGTTTTGCGCTCGTCAAATTTTGGCGTCGTTGTTGGGGATGGGAGGTTAATACTGTTTAAAATAATTTAAAATACTTTTTGGTGCTAATTCATGAATAATTTTATTTTATTTTCTTTTTTTACGCTCTTATTATCTGTGTGCAGGCAACAAGTTAAGTTCAGTTGTGTATGACTCGATCCTCCTCCGAGGAATTGGTGCCCTACAATTCCAAATTAGACAAGCACCCGCGATAGTTGAGAAGGATGAACAAGGTCGAGAAAGAATCGAGTAGATCATTTTTGGGTCAAACTTTGACTCAAAATACAATGGTGTACAACGAAAAGGAAGTGGACTTAGCTGCAAGAGAGGTAGCCCAACAACAGGCTGCACGGAGACAGTGTTCGAGGATGGGGATTCACAATTTTAGCCATGGAGACATTGTTCGGGGCATGGGAAAGGTTTAAGGAGATGTTGCGGAGGTGCCCTCATAACGGGATGGAGAAATAGATGCAACTCCAAGATTTTTGGGACGGGTTAAATCCTTTATCAAGGAGATTGCTGAATAGTGCAATTGCAGGCTTTCTGATGAACAAAACTCCATAAAATATTGTCACACTCCTGAATGAACTATCTGAAGATGCAAAACAATGGTCTACTGACCAAGGTGATTGAAGAAGATCAGTGGGGGAGAACCAAGTAAAATCAACCAGATTGCAGCTATGACTAAGGACATCAAGCAGTTCACAATAGCCCACGTGCAAAATCAACCACAGTTGGGATGTGACATTTGTGGAATGGGACGTCCGACTCATGAGTGTCAAACCTCCACTGTAGAAGAAGAAGTCAAGGCGTTGGGAAATTTAAATAGAGGCAACTACCAAGGAGGTAAAAATTTCAATTCTATGGGACAGAGACATTCAGGGTTCTCATGGAGTTCTTCAAGTGGTAGCTTGAACTCATGGCAGCAGCAAAATCCCAGAGCACCTGTGCAGGGACCTCCTGGCTTCCAAAACAACCTAAGGCAACAGTACCTACCTCCACAACCCAACAACTCAAGTTTAGAAGATCTAAGGAAGGTATTCATAAACAAATCATATGAGAAGATGGAGATTCAAGGAATAGATTTCCGGGAGCAAGGCACAACCATTCAGAATGTAGATAGACAAATGGGGCAGATTGCATCATTATTATCAGAAAGAGATCTGGGCTCTGCCTTCCGACACTAAGAACAATCCAAAAGAGACGATCAAGGCTGTATCTCTCAGGAGTGGAAAAACATTAGCAGATCCTATTGCAAAACCAAGGGTTGAAAGGGTGATTAAATAAGCCAAAATAGCAAAAGGGTAGAAAATTGGTGAGTCTTTGGCTACGGAGAACGTCAGTAGCAAGGTGGTTGATATGCAGAAATAAAACAACAAAGTTGAAGAAATCAAGCGCATGCCGGTGTTACCTTTCCCTCAGAAGATGAAGTGGGAGAAATTAGATAGATGAATTGGGAAATTCTTGGAGATGCTGAAATAATTGTATGTGAACATCCTGTTCACCGAGGTGCTCACCCAGATGCCTGCCTATGCCAAATTACTAAAGGAAATCATGTCTAGTAAAAAGAAGCTCGAGGAAACGAAAGTGGTCAAACTCAATGCACACTGCAGTGCCATCCTACAGAATGAAATTCCAAAAAAATGTGGAATCCTGGCAGCTTCACTATACCCTGCTCGTTAGGGAGTGAAAATTTTGACAAGGTTTTGTGCGACTTAAGTGCATCCATTAAATTGATGCCATTATCGGTTTTTAAGAATTTGGAAGAAGAACTAGGAGTGATCAAATCCGTGTTGGTATCTTTGCAACTGGCTTATCAGACCACTATCATACTATACGACATAATTGAGGATACTCTGGTGCGGGTGGATAAGTTTGTCTTCCTAGTAGACTTTGTTGTAGCAGACATGCAAGTGAATAAGGAGGTACCTCTAATCTTGGGGAGACCATTTCTTTGCCCTGGTCGAGCTATTCTTAACATATACGAGGGTCAACTCATGCCATGAGTGGAAAATAAAAAATATGTGTTTCAATTGAAGAGAATGATGAAATACCCGTGTGATAAGGCATCTGCCTATACTTGTTTCAAACCGGATGTGGTAAGAGATTTAGATGAACAACACAAGCTGGATAACTTGGTAGGTGATTCATTGGAAAGATGCATTAGTCAATCAGGTACACAAGAGGACGAAGACCCTGAAATCAAGAAATAAGCAGAGACACTGGAAGATGATAACCAAGTGGTAGACGAAGAGGAATTTGAGAAAGAAAAGATCAAACCAAAGCTAGACTTGAAAGTACTCCCAACACATTTAAAATATATTTTTTGGAGACTAACAATTTTCTTGTGATTGTTTTTGATGATTTGACATGTGACAGGAACACATGCCAGTGGAGTTATCACGAAAGAATTTAAAAGCAGTGGGTTGGAGCATAGTCGATATTCAGTGAATCAACCCTGAAGATTGCATGCACAAGATCTTGTTGGAAGAAGGGAGTAAACCAGTAATAAAACCCCGTCTCAAATTGAATAAAAACCTAAAGGAGGTGGTACAGAAAGAGATACTTAAACTGTTGGATCTGGTATAATATTTTCCATCTCCGACAACCAAGGGATCAACCTCATATAGGTAATGCCGAAAAAGAGGGCATTACGGTGGTGAAAAATGAGGTCAACAAGCTAATTCCTACGAGAACTACCACTGGTTGGAGGATGTGCATAAACTACCGAAGGTTAAACGATGCAACGAGGAATGATCACTTCCCTCTCCCTTCATTGATCAGATGTTGGAGAATGTGGCAGGGCGTGGATGTTACTACTTTTAGATGGTTATTCAGGGTACAATAAAATACCCATTGCTCTTGAAGATGTTTAGGAAACCACATTTACATGCCCTTCAAGAATCTTTGCATACCGGAGAGTGCCTTTTGAACTTTGCAATGCACCAACTACTTTTCAGAGGTGCATGATGTCAATCTTTTCGAATTTGAATGGGAAGTATCTGGAGGTGTTCATGGATGATTTAACTCTCTTTGGAGATGACTTCAAGGATTGTTTGAGGAATCTAGGACTTGTACTGAAATAATGTGAAGACACTTACCTAGTACTCAGCTGGGAAAAGTTCCACTTCATGGTTAAGAAAGGGATAGTCTTGGGACACAAAGTCACAGCTAAAGATATCAACGTCAATAGAGATAAGGTAGATGTAATCGCTAATCTCCCACCACCAACTTCAGTGAAGAGCATCAGAAGCTTTCTGGGGCATGTAGGGTTTTATAGACGATTCATCAAGAATTTATCCAGCATCACCAAGCCCTTAACAACATTACTTTCCCAGGATGTGAAGTTTGTGTTTGATGTGGAGTGCCTCAAAGCATTCGAGCTGATCAAGGAAAAGCTAGTGAGTACCCCCATAATGGTGACTCCTAACTGGAGTGAACCCTTTGAGATCATGTGCGATGCTAGTGATGTGTTAATGGGAGCAGTGCATGCGTAGAGAAGAGATAAAATATTCATACCCATTTATTATTCAAGTCGGACTTTGAATGATGCTCACATTACCACAGAGAAGGAGTTCTTTGTAGTGGTCTTCGCTTTCGACAAGTTCAGATCCTATCTAGTGGGAAGCAAGGTGATAGTACATACTGATCATTCGGCACTAAAATATCAGTTGACCAAGAAAGAGTCAAAGTTGCATCTGATACGGTGGGTTTGTTTCTGCAAGAGTTTTATCTTGAAATCAAAGACATGAAGGGCACTGAAAATCAAGTGGCCAATCACCTGTCGCAATTGGAGAAACACCCTATTGCAGCGGTCTCTGATAGACCACCATGGTATGCTGACATAGCAAAATATTTGGCTAGTGGATGTGTACCACATGACTTGACCTCCGACCAGAAGAGGAAGCTGCAAAGCGAGGTAAAAAGGCTACTTCTGCAATGACCCTTTTTTGTTTAAATTGTGTGTAGATCGCATGATTTCGGAGATGCGTACCAGAAGGGGAAATGGGAAGTCCCATTATCATGATAGAGCAGCTGGAGGAGACTATGGAGGAAATAGGACAGGAGTGAAGGTCATGGAAGCCGGTTTTTACTGGTTGTCCCTGTACAAGGACGCAAGATCTTACATGGTTGCATGTGACAAGTGTCAACGTACGGGTAACATTACTAAGAGGGATGAGATTCCCCTCAATTCCATTTTGGTATGTGAAATCTTCGATGTTTGAGGCATCGACTTCGTGGGTCCCTTCCCATCTTCCCATTCCTGTGAGTATATCTTAGTAGCCATTGACTACATCTCCAATTGGGTCGAGGCAATCCCCGCTAGGACAAATCATGCTCGGGTAGTATGTGAATTTATCCAGATGAATATTTTCACCCATTTTGGAACACCTCGAGTCATCATCGGTGACAATATGTCACATTTTGTTAATAGACAGTTTGCCACATTGTTGTCTAATTTTGGAATAGTTTCCTTGGAACAGGAGATGGCAATGATGCACACTTCTGTTACTGATTTGGGCTCTGGAGTGGACTCACTTTCTAGAAAAAAATGTCAGGTCCGAGAAGAAGATCATGGCATGGATGCGTGCACTTGGCCGGGCTTGTCACCTGGACCCCGGCACCGTCTCCAACATGGATTGACCCACTCAGGGGAGTTTTCTTTTACCATTGAATTTTAATTTTGTGACATGGGGACATGCCACTAGTTAAGTGTGGTTGTGGGGTATTTTAAATAGTGCTGTTTAATTTGGTTTCCAAAAATTCCAAAAGTTTTTTTTTGGGATAACTTCTTCACTTGTACTTCCATGGGTTTCTTGTTTGTGTCTTTACCGTGGTCCTAATATTTTGAACTAGACACCCCTTGGAGTAGATTTTTGTTATTTATTTGTTTTAGATAAGTTTTTGGATAAGTTGCTTGTGGTTGGAAAAGTTGAATGTGCATGACTGGTGGGATGCATGATCATGCCCTTGTAAGTCAGAGAGACCATTGTGACTACGGTTTGAATTGTGTGCCTATCCAAAATGCTATGTGTGGTGAGACTATGTTTTCTTAGTGATCATGCCTGACAAGGTCTAGAACTTGACTTATTTGTGGCTCAAGACGAAATCATAGGTAATAGTAGAGTTTGGAGATGACAGTAGGCTTTCTTTATTATCCTTTTTCTTCAACTATTTTGGATCCTCCTGAGAACTGATAAGTTATCCCTGGTTAACCTAGTTAAGACTAATCCCTCTTTCTTTGGCAACCACAATGCAACATGAGCATGTGGCCGTCCCTAAGCACTTGAAGGCATTGTGTGTGATGCATAAATATGAAGAGACATAAGTGTGTGTGTGTGTGTGGGGGGGGGGGGGGAGTGGAACCAATAATAAGTTGAAAAAGGTGCACAATCATGAATGTATGTGTGGTAGGAGAGCAGAGGATTGTTAAATTAAAAAGAATAGAAAAAGAAAGAAGAGATATGCTCACGTTGAGTAAGGAAATAAAAGTGAACATTCCCCTACTGATGTAAAGTCCTTGTGTGTTGTGCTTAAGGAAATGAGAACTTGATGCTATTCTGAATTGGAAGTTTGGGGGCAGTTGTAACTGGAAAAGGTATTGGTCACATACGGTGTTGTTGGTTATGGAGGTGTAGATACTATTATATAGATTACATCCAACCTTTCTCATACCCGACGTTACAACCAAATGCAAAGTCCTACCTGATCTAGATGATATTGTTCCTACATTAGTGGATAGTTACACGATAGTCAAGCTTATGGTACTCTTGAAAGCATGATTCACTTCTTTGTCAGGGCGAGTGACTGTTATGTATTGCCTCAGGACATTATTTGTGACTGGTGTGTGAATGGGCATGGTCTATTTCTTGTGAGATGTATAGAGTATTTGGCGCCAATTTAACCACAACACTAGTGGACTGTCATGACCAGGGTTGAGGTTGAATGTGACCCCAAGAAGGTATCGAGTTGATTTTGGCCAGCCACTTGTCTAACGTGGTTGCAGTAATTGGAGCAATTTCATTTTAGATTCTCTCGGGATGAGAAAAAGCTAAGTGTGGGGGTATTTGATGATCTTAAAATTACTTAATATTTATGCCCTCTTTGAGTCTTTGATTTGGTTGATTCGATAGTGATTTGGTCTGATTTGGGTCTACTATGTTGCCTTTCAGTGCATGTGGTGCATAGGGGATCAATAGACGAATAGTGCACAAAGTGGGAGGAAAACAGGTTGAGCAAGAAGAAATTCTCGAGCGCAGTCCCGCGCAAGCAACCCCCAAACGCGCACCTGAGCACGCAAGGTCGTCCGAAAACTAGGTGCGCAGCCATGTGCGCGGCCATGAGTGCGATCATACTTTTAGGTGTGCGGCCGTGCACGTCCGTCTCCGAGAATTCTAGTCAGGCCTTTCTTTGTAAATTTTAAGGCATCCTTTTGACCTATATGAAACCTAGGTCGTCCTAAAACTAGGTATCTCGGGTTTTGCAGCAATATTTGGAGAAAAGAAGGCAAGGAAACAACATAGACTCTGAATACTTCATCTGAATCATTCAATACAAAAGTTTGTTTGATTTTGGGGATTGTAATGTTTTCTTGTTCTCTTAATACTGTGGCACCCCCTTTTTCCTCGCGGAGATCGGGTTCAGGACATTTTTGGTTAAGACAACTCTTTCCTTTTGGGAAGGGGTTTACATTTTTTGAGAGTCGCCACCTAACGATTTTAAAGGTGCGTTAGGGCACCTAAGGGGTTCATTTACAACCACGTTGTTAACCAGATATAGGGTAAGGACTTGAAATTATCCCAAGGGGAAGGTGTTAGGCACCCCTCAGGATCCAAAAGTGTGGTTCCCGGCCAAATAGCTTTGTTAATTTGTGCAACTTAGCAAACAAACAAATAAAGGCTCAAATAAGAGGGGATTTAAGTTTTGAGCATACAAGGTGTTTGAAAATAATTAGAGAAGAACTAAGTTTTGGAAAGAGTTACAATCCAAGCATGCGAAGTAAAGGATATCCTAGGTTTGAGATAATATGGATCACGTAAATACAATACCCGGTATGACACTCCTCAAAGAGGGGATACACGTGGTATTAGTGCATCAGTTATCATATCCATATTCTACCCTTTACCACCCCGTGAAGGTAATTAGAGCGCGTGTTGGTCACGAACTCTATTGCGTGTTGTTACCCGTCCCTTCCTATTAGTCCCGGAGGAGGTTAAAACTACTAACCTAAGAGGGGGGGGGGGTGCTAGGCAGACCCTCAGGTTTAAAGGTAAAATTCTAGGGCGACAGACAAAAACATATAGGAGTGCAATTAAAGGGAACATATAAAAGCAAGTAAAGGCTCAAGTTTACCTCCACAAGTTATGCAATTAGACAACACGACTCAAAACACAGTTAAGGGAAGTATTTAAGTTCAGAATCCTAAGACATGGTGTCTAAGTGAGTTCGGAATATTACAAACATGCAAACCTGTTTTATTACTCAGAAAAGGGTCCTAATCAATTTTCCTACTAATTCGAGACCTTTTAAGCATTGAGCAACATATACATGAAGGCAGATTTCTAGTTTTAGAAAAATAAATCACCTAGGGCTTGCCTAGGTATGAGATAGTATATACCAATTACCAGAATTACTTAGAAGAGAGCTGTTCAACATTGTATTACCTAAACATGTTGTTATAGGCGTTTAGAATACAGACTTATTATCACCTGGTTGCGAGGATTGAATGAAGCAGTTTTTTATCAGTAATTAGGCTAGGTGTGCTTTAAACAAATGAGATGCAATCCTAAGGACATGATATCTAATGCACAAGGATGCTGTATGGTGCAGAATCAGAAGCCTAAACATGGTCTCTAAATGCACAAATATTGCAGTGTTTCGACATGCTTTCATATGCAAAGGTGACATGTTTATTAGTTGTTTAACTAGAACATGATCTCTACGCGTAACATGGTAAAGTATGATTGCAGATTTGTTAACATAATTATTCTAAGACATGCCCTTTTTTAGACTACATTTCAGAATACATGGACAGAATCACATGGTAGCAGTTTTTTGTTGTTATTATTGATCCTATGATAAGGATTTTCTAAGTGAAGGCAATGAGTGATGATATGCTGAAAGAAAAGCAGATGTATGAACCTAAGTGACATGGTATCTAAATGCATGGCATACTTGATTCCTAGACATGGTTACTAATGCACACATAGAAAAAATAAACCTAGAAAACATGATATCTACCAATACTTATACTATATCATGCATATCCCCACTCATTTTTACTATCTAACCCCAGAATTACTTTTACAAATTATTACAAGCCTCGGAATAAGAATTACATAATTAAAATAGAAAAAGAAGAAGTTAACTATAGGGAGCCTTCCATAGTAGGCCCAAGTATCCAGGTCCTCAATGCCATGTACTGTTATTTCATAACCTATCATAATCCGGGCGTGTAAGAGCTCCCTAAGGATCTCAGAGGATCCCGGGCAGTGCTCACACCCATATTTCATAGCCAAGATGGAGTAAGTGCAGTGTGGAAGAGTCAGCTCTTGTGTGTCAAAGTTCAGAGGGAGTTTAAGGGTCCCTAAGCAATGCTCACACAAAAGGGGCAGAACCTAGTGTCTAAGAGTATAGTGAAAGTGCTCATAGTTTGAGGAGTTTGAGAGAATAATTTTAAAGCAGTTTGGAACAGTTTTGGGAAAAAGAGCAAGCAGGAACAGTTCTGGAAAAGAAATTACTTGAAACATTCTTGTAAAACTAGGAGAAAGTAGTTGTAGAAAAACAACAGATTGAGAAGAGCAGGGTAATCAACAAACAAAGACCAAATCCAAAACATGTTTAGTACCACACAGAGAACCAAGTCAGGTTCAGCAACCAGGCTTTTACACAGGGGTAGCAGGGGTTGGGAACACATAGGTCACATGATGACAAACATGTAATAGGTAGCACACAGTCCGGAATTCTTAGGGATTCAAGGGATTGGGGACATAGTAAAGGATAGAAGTAACCAATACAGGATCAAATACAGTAAGGTCTACCAAAACTAATATACCAAACATAAATGGAAAGGTTCCATGAAGACAGTCTTTGAACACATAAAGGCATGCTACCAAACAAAGAAAACTGTATATACTAGGCAGAACATGCAATCCTAGTTACATGTTGGAAATAAGAACAATAAGTAAAAAAACAGATGAGAATCATCAAGAATTGTAACAACAATGTAAACATGTTGGTTTGAAGACTAAAATATAAATTAGGACATACCAGTAGAGTGTAGAGAACAATAACACAAAGCAACATGTAAGAGATGGACAATAGTTAGCCTTGGCTTGCAGCCGGCTAACTCAGATCAGTAGTGAGTAGCACAGAAGAGAGAATAGAGAGAGAGCAAGTTTAATTGTGAGAGAGGGTGCACATATTAGTTTGTGTCTGCGTGTCAATGCATGGATAAAGTATATATATAGTTCTGAACTAGGTGAAAAAATAAGGGAAATATTAGACTGTCCAGTAATTATGGGACTCAGAGAATCAATTAGTTTTAAAAATCAGTACCAGTATTCCCTTAATTAAGGGAACTATTCAAACAGTGAGTAACAAATAAGGAAAGACCACATATAACTTAGAAGAATGTAAAATAGTGTAAGTATAAGAGGCAATTAAGGTTTTGAATTGAAGGTTGAACTCAAATGGCTAGTAGGTGAACACAATTAAGGAAAATTATTATGCACCTGACATATAAAGAAATAATTCAAACCAAATTAAGTAGACAATTGAGACTAGGTTCAGAAAATATTAATTAAGGAAGTAATATCAATTAACAGTAAACGAATCAAGGTTAAAAATAGACTAGAGGTTGGAAATCAGTAGGAGTATCTCATAGGAAATCAGCAAGACTTTCGAATCATAGTGAATCAGGGATCCAGACAACACTAGTGAATAGAGATTCCAGTGTATGAACACATTCTAAAATAGGTTCAGAAATAATTAAGTAACAAATTGCGGAGAATCAGGGATTCGAACAAGCATAATATCAATTGGAGAGAATTAACACGAATTAATACAGATGCTAGGCAAGAAATCAGAATCCCTAACACATGAAATTAAGGGGTCATAGAGTTACAGAGTGAACAATGAGATAAACAAGAAAGCAAGAGAAAAATCAAAGACGAATAACATATGGTAAAGATCAATGAGTCACAAGACTCTTGAAACATAAACACATATGCAAACACATAGGCAAATCAGTAGTTTCAGGGTTTAGGTGTAAAATTAGGGTTTTCATAGTAGAGAATCTAGGAAGATGCTAAAAAACCATAGGAAAAATCATTCAAGAACGGGGTTACGAAACCCTAGTTGAAAAACGAAGAGTCGTTTTAGCAAAATCGGAGAACCTTTGAGAAAACAGCGAAACAACGTAAAGTGTACATAGATCTATCATAGATCTGAAAGAAAATCAGAAAATCTTGAGTTTTTGGGTTTCAGAGAACCCAGATAAAGAATGAAAAACCTTGAAGTTTCACCGGCCTTTAGTCGGAGGGGTCATAGATCTTACTCAGATGGCCGGAGGTGGCCGGAGATGGCATGAGGGACCATGGGAGGAGTTGAACCGCTCCAGGTTCACCTGAGGGCCTCAGGGTGTCATTAGACCGGCGTGGGGTGAAGCAGTAGCTAAGAGATGATGAGAAGCCATGGTTTCCGGTGAGGGAAGTGGCCGGAGGAGACGAACAAACTTCATCGGAGAAGAACAGACTGGAAGTCTCTAGAGAGAACCAGAGAGATAGAGAGATAGTGTGAGACGAGTGAAATGAGGGGAAGGAGTGGGGGGGGGG
>ML463768.1:35794-132524 GCA_005239535.1 Nicotiana rustica
GGTTACAAAGGAAAACAAAGAAACATGTTAGTTTCGTTTCGGGGAAGAGTAAATACTTGAAATAAATAATCAATTAATTGCACGTAGAAGGGAAGAGGAAAGGGTGCCAATATTAAACGAAATAAAGGTACAAATTCACAAAACAATTTGAAATGCTAAAAGCCTATAGTCCCCAGCAGAGTCGCCATGCTATCGTGCCACCTTTTTCCTCGCGGAGATCGGGTTCAGGACATTTTGGGTTGAGACAACTCTTTCCTTTTGGGAAGGGGTTTGCATTTTTTGAGAGTCGCCACCTAACGATTTTAAAGGTGCGTTAGGGCACCTAAGGGGTTCATTTACAACCACGTTGTTAACCAGAGATTGCGTAAGGGCTTGAAATTATCCCAAGGGGAAGGTGTTAGGCACCCCTAAGGATCCACAAGTGTGGTTCCCGGCCAAATAGCTTTGTGAATTTGTGCAACTTAGCAAACAAACAAATAAAGGCTCAAATAAGAGGGGATTTAAGTTTTGAGCATACAAGGTGTTTGAAAATAATTAGAGAAGAACTAAGTTTTGAAAAGAGTTACAATCCAAGCATGTGAAGTAAAGGATATCCTAGGTTTGAGATAATATGGATCACGTTAATGCAATACCTGATATGACACTCCTCAAAGAGGGGATACGCGTGGTATTAGCGCATCAGTCATCATATCCATATTCTACTCTTTCCCACCCTGTGAAGGTAATTAGAGCGCGTGTTGGTCACAAACTCTATTGCGTGTTGTTACCCGTCCCCTCCTATTAGTTATGTAGGAGGTTAGGACTACTAACCTAAGGGGGGGGGGGGTGCTAGGCAGACCCTCAGGTTTAAAGGTAAAATTCTAGGGCAAACAGACAAAAGCATATAGGACTGCAGTTAATGGGAACATATAAAAGCAGGTTTACCTCAACAAGTAATGCAATTAGACAACACGACTCAAAACAGAGTTAAGGGCAGTATTTAAGTTTAGAATCCTAAGTCATGGTGTCTAAGTGAGTTCAGAATATAAACAGATATGCAGACATGTTTTATTACTCAGAAAAGGGTCCTAATCAATTTGCCTACTGATTCGAGACCTTTTAAGCATTGAGCAACATATACAGGAAGGTAAATTTCTAGTTTTAGACAAATTAATCACCTAGGGCTTGCCTATGTGTGAGATAGTATATACCAATTACCAGAATTACATAGAAGAGAGATGTTCAACATTGTATTACCTAAACATGTTGTTCTAGGCGTTTAGAATACAAACTTATTATCAGTTGGTTGCGAGGATTGAATGAAGCAGTTTTTTATCAGTAATTAGGCTAGGTGTGCTTTAAACAAATGAGATGCAATCCTAAGGACATGGTATCTAATGCACAAGGATGCAACATGGTGCAGAATCAAAATCCTAAACATGGTCTCTAAATGCACAAATATTGCAGTGTTTTGACATGCTTTAAGGATATGCAAAGGTGACAGGTTTATTAGTTGTTTAACTAGAACATGATCTCTACGTGTAACATGGTAAAGTATGATTGCAGATTTGTTAACATAATTATTCTAAGTCATGCCCTTTTTTAGATTACATTTCAGAATACATGGACATAATCACATGGTAGCAGTTTTTTGTTGTTATTATTGATCCTATGAACAAGATTTTCTAAGTGAAGGCAATGAGTGATGATATGCTGAAAGAAAAGCAGATGTATGAACCTAAGTGACATGGTATCTAAATGCATGGCATACTTGATTCCTAGACATGGTTACTAGTGCACACATAGAAAAAATAAACCTAGAAAACATGATATCTACCCATACGTATACTATAGCATACATATCCCCACTCATTTTCACTATCCAACCCCAGAATTGTTTTTACAAATTATTACAAGCCTCAGAATATGAATTACATAATTAAACTAGAAAAAGAAGAAGTTAACTATAGGGAGCCTTCCATAGTAGGCCCAAGTATCCAGGTCCTCAATGCCATGTACTGTTACTTCATAACCTTTCATAATCCGGGCGTGTCAGAGCTCCCTAAGGATCTCAGAGGATCCTGGGCAGTGCTCACACCCATATTTCATAGCCAAGATGGAGTAAGTGCTTTGTGGAAGAGCCAGCTCTTGTGTGTCAAAGTTCAGAGGGAGTTCAAGGGTCCCTAAGTAATGCTCACACAAAAGGGGCAGAACCTAGTGTCTAAGAGTATAGTGAAAGTGCTCATAGTTTGAGGAGTTTGAGAGAATAATTTTAAAACAGTTTGGAACAGTTTTGGGAAAAAGAGCAAGCAGGAACAATTCTGGAAAAGAAATTACTTGAAACATTCTTGTAAAACTAGGAGAAAGTAGTTTTTAGAAAAACAACAGATTGAGAAGAGCAGGGTAATCAGCAAACAAAGACCAAACCCAAAACATGTTTAGTACCACACAAAGAACCAAGTCAGGTTCAACAACCAGACTTTCACACAGGGGTAGCAGGGGTTGGGAACACATAGGTCACATGATGACAAACATGTAATAGGCAGCACACAATCCAAAATTCTTAGGGATTCATGGTTTTTGGGGACATAGTAAAGCATAGAAGTAACCAAGACAGGATCAAATACAGTAAGGTCTATCAAAACTAATAAACCAAAAATTGACGGAAAGGTTCCATGAAGACAGACTTTGAACACATAAAGGCAGGCTACCAAACAAAGGAAACTGGATATATTAAGCAGATGCAATCCTAGTTACATCTTGGAAATCAGAACAATAAGTAAAAAAACATATGAGAATCATCAAGAATTGTAACAGCAATGTAAACATGTTGGTTTGAAGACTAAAATATAAATTAGGACATAAAACTAGAGTGTAGAGAACAATAACACAAAGCAGAATGTAAGAGATGAACAATAGTTAGCCTTGGCTTGCAACCGACTAACTCAGATCGGTAGTGAGTAGCACAGAAGAGAGAATAGAGACAGAGAGAGCAAGTTTAATTGTGAGAGAGGGTGCACAGATTAGTTTGTGTCTGTGTGTCAATGCATGAATATAGTATATATATAGTTTGGAACTAGGTGAAAAAATAAGGTAAAAATCAGACTGCCCAGTAATTATGGGGCTCAGAGAATCAATTAGTTGTAAAAATCAGTACCACTATTCCCTTAATTAAGGGAACTATTCAAACAGTGAGTAACAAATAAGGAAAGACCATATATAGCTTATAAGAATGTAAAATAGTGTAAGTATAACAGGCAATTAAGGTTCTGAATTGAAGGTTGAACTCAAACGGCTAGTAGGTGAACACAATTAAGGAAAATTATTATGCATATGACATATAAAGAAACAATTCCAAACCAAATTAAGTAGACAATTGAGACTAGGTTCAGAAAATATTAATTAAGGAAGTAATATCAATTAACAGTAAATGAATCAAGGTAAAAAATAGACTAGAGGTTGGAAATCAGTAGGAGTATCTCATTGGAAATCAGCAAGACTTTCGAATCATAGTGAATAAGGGATTCAAACAACACTGGTGAATAGAGATTCCAGTGTATGAACACATTGTAAAATAGGTTAAGAAATAATTAAGTAACAAATTGCGGAGAACCGGGGATTCAAACAAGCATAATATCAATTGAAGGGAATTAACACGAATTAATACAGATGCTGGGCAAGAAATCAGAATCCCTAACACATGAAATTAAGGGGTCATAGAGTTACAGAGTGAACAATGAGATAAACAGGAAAACAAGAGAAAAATCAAAGACGAATAACATAGGGTAAAGATCAATGAGTCACAGGACTCTTGAAACATAAACACATATGCAAACACATAGGCAAATCTGTAGTTTCAGGGTTTAGGTCTAAAATTAGGGTTTTCATCACGACGAGTCAGATAAAGGAGATAAGCTTAAACAAAATACTAAAACATAGTAGAGAATCTAGGAAGATGCTAAAAAACCATAGGAAAAATCATTCAAGAACGGGGTTGTGAAACCCTAGTTGAAAAACAAAGAGTCGTTTTAGCAAAGTCGAAGAATCTTTGAGAAAACAACGAAACAACTTAAAGTGTACATAGATCTATCATAGATCTGAAAGAAAATCACAAAATCTTGAGTTTTAGGGTTTCAGAGAACCTAGAGAAAGAATGAAAAACCTTGAAGTTTCACCGGCCTTTAGCGAGAGGGGTCATAGATCTTACTCAGACGGCTAGAGGTGGCCGAAGATGGCATGAGGGACCATGGGAGGAGTTGAACCGCTCCAGGTTCACCTGAGGGCCTCAGGGTGTCATTAGACTGGTGTGGGGTGAAGCAGTAGCCAAGAGATGATGAGAGGCTATGGTTTCCGGCGAGGGAAGTGGCCGGAGGAGACGAACAAACTTCATCGGAGAAGAAGAGACTGGAAGTCTCTAGAGAGAACCAGAGAGATAGAGAGATAGTGTGAGAGGAGTGAAATAAGAGGAAGGTGGGGTAGTCGTTAGGTCTAATTAAGGTAAGGATTAATCTGGTCCGTTGATCAGAAATGATCAACGATCCAGATTAAAAAGGGAATTGGGTCGGGTAGGCTTAGAGGTTGGGCCTGGGTATTGGGCTAGTTTTAATTGGGTTGGGGTCAGGATAGATTGGGCTAAAATTAGGATTAAAAAAAAGTGGCTATTAGTTAAATTCCCCTTTAAATAGATACATAATTAATAAAAATATATAATAATTGTATAAAATAAAATTAAGGCTAAACAAAATTAAATTAATGTAATTAACAAATATTAAAAATATAAAATGACTAGTTATTGATTAAAAATGGTGTAAAATGCACAATTAGGCTATAATTATAAAATAGTGGTAATTATAATTAAAGAATGCCAAATTGGTTAATTTATGAAATGATTAAATCCTGATAAGATTAGAAAATGATATACTGAGCTAGAAAATATTTTGAAATTATTTATAACATAATTTTTGAATAATTATTTAACATAAAGTACTGAATAAATTGGGAAAGAAAATTAATAAAAATATGGAAAATCATGAAAAAATACCAGTTATTATAAAGTGATTTTGAAGGTATATATGCAAATTTTAAACTAGTTTGAGGAAAAAATTAGGTATCAACAAATACTCATGTGATTAAAAACTTCTCCACTATGTACTAATCTTTCTTAGGGTTATTGATTGATACTGTGATTTGACTATTGTTTTGGGTTTGCTTTTTGTTAGTTTCTTGAATTCGTTGAATGAGTTTCTGATTGAATTGCAAAGTTAATTGTGGTTTTACTTTAATTGAAAGTGAAATGTTGCTGCAATTCGCATTGTGTTATCTTGTTTGGGTTGATTTCACGACTCTCGTAGGTAACCGAAAGAGCTTGTAGAGTTATCAATAGACCCAATTTAGAAGAATAGTCGAGAGACGTTCCTGTCACGCTCATACCTCGGGGTGCACGACCGGTGCTCTACTGAACGGACCCGGTCGAGCAAGCATGTTAGACACTTTCTACCCACTCACTTACGATCGAGAAAAGGCGTGTTTTCATTAGTTAAGCAGTAAAGGGATCATATATACATGAACATTACTAATTCATTTCATTTTTCTACATCATTGATAAGTTTTAAAAAAACATACATCTTATGATTTAGTGGAACAAAATCCAAAACACAACATAATCCATTTGACCCTCCTAGTACCCATACGCAACCCACATAATGTCTACGGAACCTCTAAAGATACCAAAAAGAGTGGAAAGATAGTGCCGGCGACAAGGACCTGGTTGTACCTCAAAGTGACTACAACATAGCAAAAGATATAATACAAGACCCCAGAATGAAGTGGGGATCACCGAGTTTGCTGAGAAGAGGATGCACTACTGCCTGTGATTTACATTGTCTTCCATGGAACCACCTGCATTCATTCAAAAATGCAGTGCCCCCGACAAAAGGGACGTTAGTACTGTCGAATAGTACTAGAATGAAAACTAAACACCATCACAATAACATGAATAACATTACAAGGGAAACAATCAAGAAGACAATACGATCTGTAAATAATACTAAAACTTCAAGCTAAGTATCACTTAGAGTTTTAAGTCTATTTCCACATTATTAGGTTGGATAGTTTTTAATGCCAATATGCCATAGTCAACAATACCACCGTGTTCTTACACGGAGTTTGATCTCAGCCCGATCGGCTAAGTTGTATCATTAGAGACATCAACCATATTCACAATTTCACTCAAAACACAATTGTGTTATTACACGGGGTCCAATCTCGGTCCGATCGGCTAAGACATCTCATTTGAGACATCAACCATTTCAATCAATCATCTTACTTTATATTCCTTTTCCATCTCACCAGCACATTATCACGGGTGGCTTTAATTATAGATTCGTTCTTGGCGCTTGGCCTTATTTCATAGTTCAAGTTCTTTTCCACGTTCCAACATTTTTATTATTATCAATAACAACACGGTCTTCATTCAAGATTCTTGATTTAACATGTGAGCAAATTTAGAATTCAAGGCACATATAGGCTCTTCATACAATTTGGTATAACAATCTTTAATTGGTTTTGACATCTAGTCTAGGAATTTTTAGCACACATATTCTAAGTGTTGAACATTTCTTCAGATGACTAGATAACATGATTAAAGCATGGGAATACATATTACACATATATTGTCAAAGCAAGCACATCCGGGATAGCAATTTCTAGGACGATCAATTTGGGCCTTACATTGATTTCATGTATACCATGAGATTCAATTTTTAAGAAGTGGAGGTTTAGCCAACATACCTCAATTGAGACTCTTAAAACTCTAAGATATTCCGGAATATTAGCAACTTCAATCTATTTTAGCAATATAGCACAATTGAACCCAAAATTAGGAAAACAATAATAATTCAAGCTCACTCGAACATTATATCAAACACTATGTGTGTACACCAACCCATACCCCATTCTTTTCTCTCTTTAATTCACAACCTCCCCACATACCTTAGGAACACATGCGTGCAAGGTAATCACTCTCATCACCATGTATTTCCTCACTAATAGCCCATTCTAGTTACATATTAAAATTAAGAGCTTGGGTGATAGAATCTTACCTCTTAGGAAGAAGACTTAGGTGCCTCTCTTGATAATCTTCAAGGTTTTAAGTGAGAATTGAAGAGCAATTTGGTCAAGATCACTTTCTCCCTCTAGGATCCTCTCTCTTACTCTAATAATATCAGAAAATATGTTCAAAGTGGTCCAAGGTAGGTGTTTTAACGGAATATGGTCAGGTTTAAAACCCCAAAAAATGAAGCTACGGAACAGGGTATGCAGACGCATATGCGACCGCACAATGGTTATGCAACCCGCGAAAAGTGGCCCTAGGAACTGGGTTGGTCTGCTTCACTCTGCGGCCATTATGCGGCCTGGAGACCTGTTCTGCGGTCGCATAATACATTGCAGAACCTCCCACCACAAAAGTCCAAGGATGATTATGCGACCAAAGCACAGCCCGCGAAACAGTTATGCGGTCGCATAATTTGTTGTGGCATTTACCTCAAAATTGGCCAAAAAGGCGGCTTCACTCTGCGGCCATTATGCGGCCCGTAGAGTGTTTATGCGGCCGCATAGTGGGCCACAAAAATGCCTAATTCTACAAAAATATTTCCTTCAATTCCCAACATATTGTTCAATCCAAAAAAAAAGTATGAATCAGGGGTCGCAATCTCGCCGTGGAGAATTTCTACTATTGTTAACCTCTATGCCTACTTCGGCATCACAGAATCCCGTTCTTTAGGAAATTTTTTACAGGTCCTTACATCCTCCCCCACTTAAGATCATTCGTCCTCGAATGAGGATCAAGGTCCACTATTAGCAACTTATGCAGCTCAGGTTTCCATACCACCCACCAGCAGCCCCCAAATTTTACTAACTCCCTAGATTTCCATAAATGTTTGCCAGAGTTTCCTTTGTAAATAGGCCTATCCACCTGTCAGAGAGCCCCCGAAATACATATTATAAACATATGCACAACCCAACGACATAACAAAACTCATAATAATACTTATCGTGGCCTTATAAGCAACATATAATCAAAAGGAACACCTTTACATTAACTGAACAAGTGATACAAGATTTATAGGCGAAAAGTTCATAAAAACAAAGGATTACATAGCTATTCAAACAAGTAGGGATACTTCTTTTGCATTTCATATTCGGCCTCCCAAGTGGACTCTTCAACCTACTGGTTTCTCCATAACACTTTCACGGAGATAAATTCTTTATTCCTCAACTTACAGACTTGTCTATCAAGAATGGTAGCGAGAATTTCTTCATATGACAGTTTTTCATTAACTTTAATGGTCTCAATTGGCACAATGGCTGACGGATCTCCAACTACCTTCTTCAACACAGACATATGGAATACCAGGTGGACTAATGACATTTTGGGTCGTAGCTCAAGCTTGTAAGCCACCTAACCAATTCTCTGAGTAATTTGGTATGGACCGACATACCTCAGACTGAATTTCCCTCTTCTCACAAACCGCATAATACCATTCATGGTGGAAACCTTCAAGAATATCCAATCATCTTCTTTGAACTCTAAGTCTCTGCGACGAACATCCGAAAAGGATTTTTGACGGCTCTGAGCATTTTTCAACCAATCCTTTATGATCTTAACCTTCTCCATAGTTGGATGCACAAGGTATGGCCCTATCAACTCAGATTTCCCAATCTCGAACCACCCAATGGGAGACCTATATCTCCTACCATACAATGCCTTAAATGGTGCCATCTAAATACTCGCATGCAAGTTGTTTATATAAGCAAACTCTATGAGTGGAAAATGCTCATCCCAACTACCCTTGAAGTCAAGAATACAAGCATGCAACATGTCCTCAAGTGTCTGAATAGTCCGCTCTGCTTGACCGTCGGTCTGAGGATGGAAGGTTGTGCTAAGATTCACCTGAGTACCAAACCCTTGCTGAAATTTCTTACAAAAATTGGTCATGAACTAAGCCCCTCGATCGGAAATGATAGAGACTGGAGTGCCATGAAGCCTGACTATTTCCTTGATATACAACTGAGCATACTGTTCCATTATGTCGGTAGATTTAACTGGAAGGAAGTGTGATGATATTGTGATTCGGTCCACGATCACCCGATTGAGTCGAACTTGTGCGGAGTGCGCGGTAACCCTGCCACAAAATCCATATTAATTATTTTCCACTTCCACATTGGGATTTCTATGTTCAGTTCCTAACCACCAGGCCGTTGATGTTCGGCCTTCACTTGCTGACAATTCGGACACCTTGCCACAAAGTCCGCCTAACTCCTTTTCATGTCGTTCCACCAATAGAATTCCTTGCGGTCATGATACATCTTTGTATAACCTGGGTGCACAGAATACCTAGAAGCGTGAGCCTCAATCATGTTTTTTCCCTGAGACCATCTACATTTGGAACACATAGCCGCCCTTGGTACCTTAGTGTAGCATCATCCATGCCAAGAGTAAAAGCCACCGTTTTATGTTTATGAATCCCCTCCTTCACTTGTACAATCAATGGTTCGTTGTATTGCTTCTCTTTGACTTTCGCAACGAGCAATGATTCAACCCTATTTTGCACAATTACACCTCTTTCACTAGAGTCCATAAGACGAACTCCCAAACTAGCTAGCCGGTTAACCTCCCTGGCCAACAGCCTTTGACATGCCTCGAAGTGAGCCAAACTACCAATAGATTTTCGGCTAAGAGCATTTTCCACAACATTGGCTTTTCCCGGGTGATACAGAATAGCGATGTTGTTATCTTTGAGTAACTCAAGCCATCTTCTGTGCCTCAGATTCAACTCTTTTTGTTTGAAAATATATTTAAGACTCTTGTGGTCTATAAATACATCCACATAGACCCCATACAAATAATGACGCCAAATCTTCAATGCAAAAATACCACCGCAGGTTCTATGTCATGTGTTGGATAGTTCTTTTCATGGTTCTTGAGTTGCCTAGAAGCATAAGCTATAACCTTTCCATGTTGCATTAACACACACCCAAGTCCGATCCTTGAAGCATCGCAATATACCACTAACCCATTTATACGCTTTGGCAGGGTCAACATCGACGTCGTAGTCAATCTCGATTTCAACTCCTGGAAGCTCCTTTCGCAAGCATCAGACCATTGGAACTTAACCGCTTTCTGAGTCAATTTGGTCAACGGAGAGGCAAGAGTAGAGAACCCCTCCACAAACTTCCTTTAATACCCTGGTAAGCCCAAGAAACTGCGAATCTTGGTTGGCGTTGTAGGTCTAGGCCAATTCTCACTGCTAAAATCTTTTGAGGATCCACTAATTCATTCTCTAGAGAAAACATGACCCAAGAATGTGACAGTTCGAGCCAAAACTCACACTTTGAAAATTTCGCGTACAATTGGTGCTAATGAAGAGTCTGCAACACTGCCCTGAGATGACCGGCATGGTCCTCCCGACCTCATGAATACACAAGAATATCGTCAATGAACACTATCACAAAGGAGTCGAGGATGGGCTTGAAAACCCGATCATAAGATCCATGAAAGATTCTGGGGCATTTGTTAGCCCAAAAGACATTACCATAAATTCAAAGTGCCCATACCGGGTTCTGAAAGCTATTTTTGGAATATCCTACTCCCTAATCTTCAATTGGTGATACCTGGCTCGTAAATCAATTTTGGAGAAGTATCTAGCACCCTGTAACTGATAAAATAAATCATATATTCTTAGTAACGGGTACTTATTTTTTATTGTGACTTTGTTGAGCTTCCGGTAGTCAATACACATTCTCAACGATCAATTTTTCTTTCTCACAAAGAGAACCGGTGAGCCCCATGGTGACACACTCGGTCGGATGAAACCCTTTTCTAACAAATCCTTCAGTTGCTCCTTAAGTTCCTTCAATTCAGTTGGTGCCTCCTTGTAGAGCAGAATAGATATAGGTTGTGTGCCTGGCATCACATCAATTCCAAAATAAATCTCCCTTTCTGGCGAAATTCGAAAGAGTTCATCAAGAAAGACCTTTAGAAATTCATTCACAACTGGCAACTCGAGTGTAGGTGCATCGGTGTCCGTAACCTGGACCAAATGGTAGATACACCCCTTATTAATCATCTTCGTGGCCTTAAGGTAAGAAATAAACTTACTCTTCCGCACCACATTATCCCTCTCCCACTCAACAACTTGCTCCTTTGGAAATTCAAACCTCACGGCTCTAGTTCAGCAATCGAGCTTAGAAAAACATGAATAAAGACAATCCATCCCCATAATTACATCAAATTCGACCATCCCCAATTCAATGAGATCGGCCACGGTGTCCCGATCATGTATCGTGAAAACACAACCCCTATACACCCGTGCGACCATAATAGACTCACCGACTAGAGTAGATACAGAGAACGACTCATGAAGTTATTCTGGTTCTATCCCAAATTCCATAGCAACATAAGGGGTAACATAGGACAAGGTGGAACAGTGATCAATAAGAGCATATACATCATGAGATTGGACAGTCAATATACTTGTGACAACATCTGGGGAAGACTCTGCACTCTGGAGACCACTCATAGCATAGAAACAGATGGGTCCTCCTGAACTCTGCGCACCACCCCTAGATGCGCCACGCCATGCTGGTGCTGGAGAGCCTCGAGCTGGAGGGGGCGTTGAAGATATAGTAGCTGCAGAAATGGATGGTTGTGATGTGCCCCTGTCCGCACCCTGGCGGGATAAACAACACTTTCATTGAATATGCCTCCTTATTCTGCACCGTAACATATCAGCATGTCCTACTAGCAGATCCTCATATGCATCCTCCCACACTATGGGAATGGGGGCGTCCGGTGCTGTTGGAATCTCCCTCCCAGTCGACCCTAATGGTGGGACACCCTGCTGCTCTTATTGGGCCTGAAGCGACTCCCCTACTACTGACTGTGCCCTGCTAGCGGTGCATGTGCTGAAGACTGAGCATAAGACTGGGATGGACCTGATGACCCTCCCCTACAAACTGATCTCCCACCACCAAATGAATCCCCAGGGTTGCCCGCTAATTGGGCCCTACTGCTACCCTCTCGCTCCATCATATTCTTTAACTTTTGGGCCTCTGTAGCTTGAGCAAATGTCACCATCTTACCATAGTTCATATCATAATTTAAGGCAGCTGTACGGACTCGTTAATAACAAAAGGGCTAAGTCCCTTCACAAATTGACACACTCTGGCCTACATGGTCGGCATCATGTGAATAGCATATTTTGACAGGCAATGCGAACTCCAGGTGATAATCCCACACACTCTTTCCGCCTTGCTTAAGATTCTCAAATTATACAGCACGGGCTGCCTTAGTCTTGGTAGGAAATAAATGGTCCATATAGGCATCAGCAAACTCACTCCACCTCGTTGGAGGGCTCCCCTCCCCCCGAGAGTCCTCCCACAGCTCAAACCAAGAATATACCACCCCTTTTAGGCGGTAGGCGACTAACTCCACTTCCTTCATCTTAGTAGAACGCATAACCCAGAGAGTCTTATGCATCTCATCAATGAAGTCCTGTGGGTCCTCCTCGGGATTAGCACCTGTAAACATCAGAGTATCCAACTGAAAAAATCTGTTCACCCTAGAACTGATAGAATCCCCCTGTTGGCTAGAAGATGTGGGTGCAGCATTCGATCTTTGGGCCTGAGAAGCCACTATCTGAGTCAGCATCTGAATAGCTCCCATAAGATCCCCATCGAAATACTAGAACCGGAAGCTTGGGCTGGAGGGGAAATCGGAATATCAGGTGGAGGAACCGTCGCACCCTCAGAATGTGTAGGAACAAGTGATTCCTTGTCTGGGGTAGTGGAATCGGGCAGTGAAGCAGTCGGGGAATTATCTTCACCCCTCGGGTATTCACCTGCATCATCAAATAAAGGGTCAGTTGCCACTCCTGAAGCAGTAGTAGCCTCTTGGCTAGTTCTTGCTTTCTTCTTAGGTGCCATATACTGAAAATTAAAGGAATGCACGAGTTAGGGGGGAAAAGTTGCACAATTAGTTTCATCGCTTGATCCAGAATATCAAAGAAGGGTATTGTTCCTAAATGTCCAAGTAGCCTCACTTATAGATGTGGTCGACAACACACCCATAAGAAGGACTCTACTAGACACGGCTCCGAGACATCCTATGACACTTTAAAACCATAGGCTCTGATACCAAGTTTGTCACGCCCCCGTCTCGAGGAGCGCGACCGGCGCTCAACCGAGCGGACCCGGTCGAGCAAGACTGTTAGAAACTTTCTACCCACTCGCTTAAGATCGGGAAAGGTGTGTTTTCATTAGTTAAGTAGTAGAGGGATCATATATACATTAAAATTACTAATTCATTTCATTTTGCTACATCATTGATAAGTTATAAAATACATACATCTTATGATTTAGTGGGAAAAAATCCAAAACACAACATAATCCATTTTACCCTCCTAGTACCCATATGCAACCCACATAATGTTTATGGAGCCTCTAAAGATACCAAAAAGAATGGAAAGATAGTGTCGGCGAAAAGGCCCCGGTTGTACCTCAAAGTGACTACAACATAGCAAAAGATATAATACAAGGCCCTATAATGAAGTGGGGCTCACCGAGTTCGCTGAGAAGAGGATGCACTACTGCATGTGATCAACATTGTTTGCCATGGAACCACCTGCATCCATTTAAAGATGCAGCGCCCCCAGCAAAAGGGACATTAGTACTGTCGAATAGTACTAGTATGAAAACAAAACACCTTCACAATAACATGAATATCATTACAAGGGAAACAATCAAGAAGGCAATACAAGTTGTAAATAATACTAAAACATCAAACTAAGGATCACTTATATTTTTAAGTTATTTTTCCACATTATTAGGTTGGATAGTTTTTAATGTCAATATGCCACAGTCCACAATACCACTGTGTTCTTACACGGAGTCCGATCTCGGATCGATCGGCTAAGTCGTCTCATTTGAGACATCAATCATATTCACAATTTTACTCACAATACCACCGTGTTATTACACAGAGTCCTATCTCGGCCCGATCGGCTAAGCCATCTCATTTGAGACATCAACCATTTCAATAGATCATCTTACTTCATATTCCTTTCCCATCTCATCGGCACATTATCACAAGTGGCTTTAATTATAGGGTCGTTCCTGCCGCTTGGCCTTATTTGACTATTTAAGTTCTTTTCCACATTCCAACATTTTTATTATCATCAGTAACAACATGGTCTTCATTCAAGACTCTTGATTTCACATGTGAGCAAATTTAGAATTCAGGGCACATAGAGACTCTTCACACAATTTGGCATAACAGTCTTTAATCGGTTTTGACATGAAGTCTAGGCATTTTAGCACATATATTCTAAGTGTTGAACATTTCTTCAGATGACTAGATAACATGATGAAATCATGGGAATACATATTACACATATATTGTCAACGCAAGCAGATTCGTGATAGTTATTTCTAGGACGATCAATTTGGGCCTTACATTGATTTCATGAATACCATGGGATTCAATTTTTAAGAAGTGGGAGTTTAGCCAACATACCTCAATTGAGCCTCTTAAAACTCTAAGATGTTCGGAAATATTAGCAACTTCAATCTATTTTAGCAATATAGCACAATTGAACCTAAAATTAGGAAAACGATCATAATTCAAGCTCACTTGAGCATTCTATCAAACACTAAGTGTGTATTAAGGTTTCATGGACCTTTTACTGAAAGACTACGCCAACCCATACCCCATTCTTTTCTATCTTTAATTCACAACCTCCCCATATACCTTAGGAACACATGCATGCAAGGTAATCACTCTCATCCCCATGAATTTCCTCACTAATGGCCCATTCTAGTTACATATTAAAATTAAGAGTTTGGGTGATAGTATCTTACCTCTTAAGAAGAATACTTAGGTTTCTATCTTTATAATCTTCAACGTTTTAAGTGAGAATTGAAGAGCAATTTGGTCAAGATCACTTTCTCCCTCTAGGATCCTCTCTCTCGCTCTAAAAATATAACAAAATATGCTCAAAATGATCCAAGGTAGGTATTTTAACAGAATAGGGTTAGGTTTAAAAACTCCAAAAAGAAGCTCTGGAACAGGGTCTCAGTCGCATATGCGACTGCACAATTGTTATGTTGTCCGTGAAATGACCGCGAAAAGTGACCCTGGGAACTATGCTGGTCTGCTTCACTCTGCGGCCATTATGCGGCCCGCATACCTATTCTGCGGTCGCATAATGTGACAAAGAACCTCGCTCCGCGAAAGTCCAAGGATGATTATGCGACCAAAGTGCGACCCGTGAAACAATTATGTGGTCGCATAATTGGCCGCGAAATTTACCTCAAAATTGCCAAAAAGACTGCTTCACTCTGCAACCATTATGCGGCCTGCAGAGTGATTATGCGGGCCCATAGTGGGCCGCATAAATGCCTAATTCTGAAAAAATATTGCCTTCAATTCCCATCGTACTATTCAATCAAAAAAAAGTCCGAACCGAGATTGCGTGGAAAACATTTACGGGGCCTTACAGTTCCTCGTAAGATCATTCATTCAACATATTCTTGCATAGTTTCAGAGCACATATCATTAGGTTGTTTGGCGAACTCTAATTCATTCGAAAGAAGAATTTGAATACTTAAGATAGTCTAATCATTTGTTGAAATCGAAAGAGTCAATAGAAGTTAAGAGTGAACATAACACAGAGTTGCCCATAATAATAGTTGATCACATATCTTGTCAAGGCCCTTATTTCTCACCTTGATATTCAATCGTTGCTACTTTCATTCACAATCGATAATCTTAGCTTTTAATTCTTTGGTCGGTAATAACTCAAAATCAAAGGTTTATTTTTCTGAATAGTGTTAAGTAGAAGATTTATTCGAACATTATTTAAATCAATCCCTGTGGAGACTATTTAAAATTATATTATCTTTGACTAGTTAGCCTAAGTTTTATACACCAGTTTTGCGCCAGATCGAGGCCATGTGTTTTTATGGGTTATTCCCCATCAACCAACAGTTATGCGTGCCCATATCTCCAGCACTAAGATATTTATCTCAAGACATGTCGTATTTGTGGAAAATATTTTTCCCTTCAAGTCCAACAAATTAAGTATGTCTAGAGCTCACCCTTCCACAACAACCAATACTACATCCATCCACAACAAACACTACCTATACTGTACAACAACCTCTTAATGCTGCCTCCTTACCAATACCACAACATTCTTCCAACTCCGTACCTCCCGTATTCTCTTCATCATCCCAACCTACATCATTGGCCCTTGATGAGTCATTTTCAAGCTCCTACATGGAATAAGGTGGACCTTCTATGAAATAGGTTATTACTCGTTAGAGTGTCATCTCTTATCATTCACATCGTTCCCTCGAACATGCCTCATCGTCATCCACATCTCTATCTCCACCTTCACACTCTAACCCACAAAATGACCACAAGATCCCCAAATAATATTTTCAAGCCAAAGATTGTTTTTGATTACCTTGCTTTGTCTTCAGCATGCACACTACCTGTTGCACCTCATAGCTTTGGTCAAGATAATAAATATCCTAAGTGGCACGAGCCCATGCAAGCAGAATATGAAGCTCAAAAAGAATGGCACGTGGTCTCTGGTACCTCACTCACCTCTGCAAAATGTATTCATTGTAAATGGGTGTTTATGGATTTATCGATCGTTATAAAGCTCGGTTGGTTGCAAAGTGCATTCACCAAAGATCAGGTGTTGATTTTTACTTTACTTTCCGTCCAGTCATTGAACATACAATCATTCGCTTAATAATTGCTCTAGTTCATTCTTTTTTATGGCCACTCTATCAACTAGATGTCAACAATGCCTTTCTCCAAGGCACATTGCATGAAGTGGTCTATATGCAACAACCACCTGGGTTTGTGATCTCTGAGTTTCTAAACCATGTTTTTCGTTTGTACAAATCCATATATGGATTTTTCCAAGCGCCAATGGCATGGTATAATGAACTGAAGGATTTCCTTATCATTTGTAGCTTCAAACGAGTTCGGTCAGACAATTCATTGTTCATATTATGCCAAGACTCCATTCTCATTTTTGTTATGGTTTATGTTGATTACATCGTCATCACAGGTTTTGCATTCAGTTGTGTCCAGCATATAATAGACCTCTTGGGCAAAAGATTCTCTATCAAGTACCTCGGTAATCTCCGCTTTCTTGGAATACCAGTTTTGCCCCAATAACCATTGATGATTTATTACCAGTTTGAAAGCGGATATTACCTCGGAGATTACCGAGCTGATATAACCAATAACCATTGATGATTTATTAGAAAGATTCAACATGTTGAATGCTAATGGAGTTTATACCCCAATGTCACCTGGTGAACCTGTATCGTTACATGATGGCTCTGCCCCTCTAGATGCACGATTATATAGGCAAGTCATTGGCTCATTGCAGTACTTGAACTTTACCAGGCATGATATTTGGTTTTCAGTCAATAAGCTTGCTTAGTTTCAACATTTCCCAACTATGAAGCATTGGCAGGATGCTAAACAACTCATGCGTTATCTCAAGAATTAGGGATGGGCATCGGTAGATTCGGTTCAGTTATGAATGTTATCGGTTCGGCATATCGATTATCGATTTATAAATACACTAAACCGATAACCGAACCGATAAAAAATTGGTTATCGGGTATCGGTTAGTCGGTTATCGATCCTTATCGATTTGGTTATTGGTTTACCCGATAACAATAAAAGATATCTAAAAATTTCATATTTTTAATAGAAACCGTGATCATATTGTTCAGAGAATGGAACTGAATTTTCTTCTAAAAAAAGAGAGATTAAATTTTATTTTTAGAAAAGAAACTTTCTTTGCATTTTAAAATCTCAATGAATGATCTCAAATTTCAAAGTTATAAGTTAGTAGGAGTAAGAAATAAGACATTCAACAAGCTAATCTTACTAACTATCTCACTGCGGGCGGAGATAATTTACAAAAAAAACAATACAATCTTAAGTGCAACAAAAGAAACAAATAGAAAAACTAAAATTTGAACAATTAATTCTTTAAAGTATAAAACTAAAGATCTTAACTAATGAATTAAGATGAGAAATTCAGAAAAGTTCAAAACTTACTCTAAGGATTAAGGTATGAAGATGAAGAGTAATTGTCGAGAGAATTGAGAGAACGGAGCCATAAGGTGGCTTTATATATTTAGTAGGTTAATTTACACTTTTGTTAAAACTTATTGGGCTATCAGTTAAACCGTTAATAAATTGGAAAAATTGATACCCGAACCGATAACCCAATAGTCAAATACCATTAAACCATTATTGAACTATTTACCCAATAACCCGATACCGATAACCCAATAACATTTTATCGATTCGGGCTACCGATTATACCTGATATATTCCCAGCCCTATCAAGAATACGATCACCATTGGTCTTCATTTTCGCCCATCCTCCGCTGCCCAACTAACAACCTTTTTAGATGCCGGCTAGGGTTGTCTTGTTGATACAAGGCAATCAACGTCAGCTTACGTTGTTCTTCTTGGTTCCAATCCCATCGGGTGGTGTTCTAAGAAGAAAGAACAGTTGTACTGTAAGGCCCCGTAAATTTTTTCCTAAAAAACAAGATTCCGTGATGCCGAAGTACGCGTAGAGGTCAATACCGCGGTTCATAATTTTTGAATTGAACAGTGCGTTGGGCGTAGAGGTCAATATTGTAGAATGGCCGCAGAGTGAAGCAACCTTTTTGGACAATTTTGTCACGACCCAAAAATTACAGGTCATGATGACAACTAACTTGACCCGCTAGGTAAGACAATTAATAAAAGAAACACCCAAATAAACTTATCGAAAATTAAATTAGGATTTATCTGAACTTGTACAAATTTACCCAAGTACTGGTAGTACGACTCATGAGCTTCTAAGACTTAGAATATACAAAGCTAGTATGAATAAATACACGTTCTGTTTGAAAACTACATGAATAGATCTATAATGTCTAAAACTACCAAGGACAAGTGGCAGCTTCTATACAGAATACACGAACATCTTCAGGGTCAGCCCCCAACTTNGCCCCAACTTCTTCAGCAGCTGCTCCAATAGTCTGCACAGAGTGTGCAGAGGTGCAATATCAGTACAACCGACCCCATGTATTGGTAAGTATCTTGACTAACCCCGTCGAAGTAGTGATGAGATTTTTAGTTAAAAGATACTCATTAATGAACACTATAATGTAAACTAGCAATAGAACTAAAAGACAGAATAATAGAGTAGAGTACACAATGGGACTGTAACAAGAAATAAAAGAGTATCAGAAAGAATAACAATTTAACAGTTTCCAACATCTCAATCGGCCCTTTCCTTTGAACGAAGTCCGTGAACCACAACAATCACCTCATATACTTTCATAATTTGATGAAGTACTCAAGACATCAAGTCTAACGGCACGGAAACACCCTTCGTGCATTTATCTCATCCTCACCATATATGTGTAAAACAATACCAACCAAATGATAGAAATACCGGCAATAGAAATGACAAGGAAGGGAAATATGCAAGCAATAATAATAATTGAAAATATACAGAAGAACATCAGTAACAGAACATGGTCTTCACAAGTTAACAAGTAAGGACATGAAAGACTAGCATGGTGGAAGAGTTACACTACGGTGCAACAGAATACATACAACATGAGTATAACTATAAAAGTAGGAAATAAGCATGGCATATGCAAGTTAAGCAAGTAAAATACATGGACAACATAAAAACAATTGAGATAGAGGTCAAGTACAGGACAATAACAACATATCACACAAAATATATAATGGCGACAATGACAACTCAAGGTAAAGGCGGAAATGTATACACGGAAAACAGATATCACATCATAATGCATGTCCCTCATCCTCACCTCCACGAAAACACCCTCCGTGCCATGACCTCACAATATTAAAAGCATAACAATATAAATGAAATGGCACGACATCACCCTTCGTGCTTTACACTCTTTCCTCACTTGATAATGTATATGAAATGGCACGACATCACCCTTCATGCTTTACACTCTTCCTCACATGATAATGATATGAAATGAAATGGCATCACCCTTCATACTTTACAGTCTTTACTCACATATAATGTATATGAAATGGCACGGCATCACCCTCTGTGCTTTACACTCTTCCTCACATGATAATGAATATAAACAATGGCATGGTATCACCCTTCGTGCTTTACATTCTTTCCTCATATGATAATGTATATTAAATGGCACGGCATCACCCTTCGTGCTTTACACTCTTCCTCACATCATAATGAATATAAACAATGGCACGACATCACCCTTCGTTCTTTACACTCTTCCCCACATGATAATGAATATAAACAATGGCACGGCATCACCCTTCGTGCTTTACACTCTTCCTCACATCATAATGAATATAAACAATGGCACGACATCACCCTTCGTTCTTTACACTCTTCCCCACATGATAATGAATATAAACAATGGCACGGCATCACCCTTCGTGCTATACCCTCTTCCTCGCATGATAATGAATATAAACAATGGCACGGCACGGCATCATCCTTCGCGCTTTACACTGTTTACTCACATGATAATGTATAAGAAATAGCACGGCATCACCCTTCGTGCTTTACACTCTTCTTCACCAAGCATATGAATATCAATAAAATGGTTAGGCAGAAAGTATATATAACATCGAGGAGAGTGTTCAACAAATATTCCAAACAAACTTCTCAATCACTACTTTGCAAGCCAACAATGATTTAATGAACCCTCAAGGAATACATAATTCAAGTACTTCCACAAATCCACAATTTATCAACAGTACAAGTATGGAATCTAGCATCTCAAAATATCGGCCGTAACAATGTATTAATGATTATGCATATTGATGACCAAAAATGCCATCACGAACAAGTCAATTACAATATCGAGCAAGCCAAGCGATGCTCCAAAAATGCCAGCACGTGCGTAGTGACCTCTGAACGTCTCAAAACTAGCCAAAAGCATCTCAAATACATCAAATAAAGCACAAGTAAACAATTCCAAATGATAAAGTTCGAATCCTAAATCAAATCCTAAATCTGGACAAAAATCACACCCTAGCCCATGCCTTAGAACCCGATAAAACTCACAAAATCTGACAACTCATTCAATCACGAGTCCAACCATACTAGTTTCACTCAATTCCGACTCCAAATCGATGTTCAAAACTCAAAAATTCATATTATGAAAATTTAGGCAAAAACCCCCAAATTTCACTTTGAAATCATCAATCATATCCCAAAAATGAAGATGGATTCATAAAATATAACAAAAACCGAGTAGAGAACACTTACCCCAACCATATGGTGAAAATCGCTCAAATCCGAGCTCCCCAACTCAAAATATGACCGAATGAACAAACCTTTGTTTTATATATTTTTCTGTCAGCTATTCTGCCTCGTTTCTCATGCCAAATAATCCCAAAACTCATTTTTTATGCCTCCAATGGATTCCTTGTGAAATTTTAGTCAAGCTAGGCTTTTGGATTATTCAATTTGACATTAAGTTGGTTTGAATCCCACATATAATTCAATTTGAATCACTGTGGAGATATGTTGGTTTCAATTTTTGCAAATAGTGCATATTTTTAAATACGAATTCAGTGGCAATTTCGTAATTAATCTGGAAAATTTGGCAATTCAGTTTTTAGTAAAATGGCCATAAATGCCTCATACGATGCCCAAATTCGACGATTCTTTTTGCTATGACTCAGTAACTACGATACAGATCTAATACTTTAATCAAAACAAAAATCAAAGCTCGTTTTCTTAATGTGGTATCATTCATGCTTGAAGAAACGACATCGAAACATAAGAAAAACGAGCGCAACACAGCCCAAACCTATCTGAAACTCACCCAAACCCCTCGGGACAACGGCCAAACATACCAAAAAGTCCCTTAAAATAATACGGAGATACTCGAGCCCTCAAAATACCGAGCGAAGTGCAGATACTCAAAACGACCTGTCGGGTCATCACAAATTTTGAGGCAAACTTTGCGGCCAATTATGCGACCGCATAACCATTTCGTGGGCCGCACTTTGGTCGCACAATCATCCTTGGATTTTCGCGGAGGTAGGTTCTATGACGCATTATGCGATTGTAGAACAGGTTGGTGGGCCGCATAACGATCGCAGAGTGAAGCAGGCCAGCCCAGTTCCCAGGGCCACCTTTCGCAGTAATTTTGTGGACCACATAACCATTATGCGATCGCATATGCGAATGCAGAACCTATTCCGGGGCATTATTTTTGGGTTTTAAACCCGACCCAACTTTGTTAAAATAGATGTAAGGGGTCATTTTGAGCTTATTTTCTGATATCTTTAGAGTGAGAACGCCATTATTAGAGGGATAAAGTGATCTTCATCAAATTTCTCTTCAATTCTTGCTTAAAACCTTGAAGGTTATCAAGGGAGGCACCTAGGTCTTTTTCCTAAGAGGTAAGATTCTATCACCCAAACTCTTAATTTCAAAACGTAACTAGAATGGGCCATTAGTAAGGTAACTTATGGGGATGGGAGTGCTTACCTTGCATTCATGTATTTTTAAGGTATGTGGGGAGGTTGTGAGTTAAAAATAGAAAATATGGGGCGTGGGTTTGTGTAGTCTTTCATAAAAAGGATCATGAAACCTTAATACACACATAGTGTTTGATAAAATTCCCAATTGAGCTAGAATCATGATCGTTTCCCTAATTTTTGTTCAATTTTTCTATATTGCTAAAATAGATTGAAGTTGCTAATATTTTGGAACATCTTAGTGACTTAAAAAACTCAATTGAGGTATGTTGGCTAAACCCCCTCTTCTTAGAATTGAATCCCATCTTATTCATGCAATCGACGTAAGTCCCAAATTTAACGTCCTAGAAATTGCTACACCGAATGTGCTTGCTTTGCAAATATTTGTGTAGTATGTATTCCCATGCTTTCATCATGTTATCTCGTTATTTGAATTCTAAATTGCTCACATGTGGAATCAAGAGTCTTGAATGAAAAACCGTGTTGTGATTGATGATAATAATAATGTTGGAATGTGGAAAAATACTTGAATCACAGAATACGGCCAAGCACCAAGTATAACTTTATAAACGGGGCCAATCGTGCCAATGTATTGAAAAGATGGGAAAGAAATATGAAGTGAGATGACTGATTGAATATGGTTGATGTCTAAAATGGGATGGCTTAGCCGATCAGGCCGAGATCGGACTCCGTGTAAGAATATGGTAGTATTGTGAATGTGGTTGATGTGTCAAATGAGAGGGCTTAGCCGATCGGGCCGAGATCGGATTCCATGTAAGAACACAGTGGTATTGTGGATGAAATTGTGAATGTGGTTGATGTCTCAAATGAGATGGCTTAGCCGATCGGGCCGATATCGGACTCTGTGTAAGAACACGGTGGTATTGTGGAATATGGCACATTGGAAGTAAAACCCATCTAACCTAATAATGTGGAAATTGACTTGAAAATCTATGTGATCTTTAACTTGATGTCTTAATGTCGTTTAAATCTCATATTGATTTCTTGACTTTTCCCCTTTTATTACTATTGATTTTATTGAGATGGTGTTTAGTTTTCATACTAGTACTATTCGACAATACTAACGTCCCTTTTGCCGGGGGGCTATGCATCTTTAAATGGATGCAGGTGGTTCTATAGCAGACAGTGTTGATCACAGAAGGTGTTGTATCCTCATCTCAGCGGACTCGGTGAGCCCCATTTCAATCCAAGGTCATGTATTACATCTTTTGTTTATATTGTTGTACTTTTTGAGGTATAGTCGGGGCCTTGTTGTCAGCACCATCTTTACACTCTTTTATATATTTAGAGGATCCGTAGATACTATGTGGGTTTGTATATGGGTGCTAGAAAGGTCAAACGGATTATGTTGTGTTTTCGATTTTTGTTCCACTAAATCATAAAATGTATGTATTTTGAAACATAATAGTGATGTAGCAAAATGAAATGATTTAGTAATATATATATATATATATATATATATATATATATATGGTCCTTCTACTGTTTAGTTAATAAAAACATGCTTTCTCTTATCATAAGCGAGTTGGGTAGAAAGTGTCTAACAGGCTTTCTCAACCGGGTCCACTCGGTTGAGCGCCGGTCGCGCTCCCAAGGTTGGAGTGTGACATGTACAGTCCTCTAGTGTGACATGTACAGTCCTCTACTGAAGCTGAATACAAAGTTGTAGAGGGAGTAGTTACCAAGCTTAATTGGGTATCCAACCTTCTCAAAGAACTTTGTCTTCCTCTTCAAAATGTGCCTACGGTTCTCTGTGACAATATTGGTGCAACCTATTTAAGTTGAAACCCCATATTTCAAAGCAGAATGAAGCACATTGCGATAGACTTCCACTTTGTCCGCGACCAGGTTGAGCGAAAATAAATTTCTGTTAGACTCATTTCACCTGTACCCAGTAAGTATCTAGTAAGTATCCCACTTAACCTCGAAGAGGTAGTGAGGAGGGGTCGACTTCGACACTTACAATAATCAATAAGTAAGTAAACACTTCTTTTATTATTTAGGAAATTTCCATCTTTGGTTTTTTCATTTAACAATTTGTATTTCAAGCGAATGAAGCAGTAACAAATATTATGGATTTCACAGATGTAACATGCCCAAACAATGTCGAGGTCGTACGGCCCGCCCGACATATAAATATAAACCGTGCACTATTAAGGGTCGAAAGGTGTGAACCATAGATGCATCATTAATCTGCCGAGTCATTCGGCTCGCTCCACAAAAGATAAACACATTCACACAACCAAATCAAGAATTCATTTAGGAGCAATTATCCAAGGAAATGCCAATTTTTCATACAACGGTCAAGAAAACATAATTTAACCTTTTAAAGATTCCTTTCCAAGTTCAATATGATTTACGCAATTTAAGTTAACAATAAGGTTGCAAATATCGCATGATTTGGGTCCTAGACTACCCGGACTTAAGCATAATGGTAGCTATGCACGTACTCTCGTCACCTCGCGCGTACGTAACCCTCAACAAATAAAAGCACATTTTGAATTATTTCACCTATGGGGTTAATTCCCTTTTACAAGGTTAGAAAGGAGACTTACCTCGGTCCGAAGCTCCATCGCCGGCTCCCAATCATTTTCAATAGCTCGAACCGATGCCCAACACTCCAAAACTAGTGAATAAATGTGCAAATCCATGAATATATACTCTAAAACTCCTTATAATCTAATTTATAACAAATTCCAACTCCGTTTTAAAAGTCGATAAACTCGAGCCCACGTGCCCAGCTTCCGAAAATTTTTGAAGACAAACATTACCCATAACCTTATGAACTCAAAAATATGATTCGTTCCCAATTCCATGTCCAATTTCGTGGTCAAATTCCAAAAATACCAAATTCTATGTTTTCTACAAAATACCCCACCATTTCTACAAATTTTGATGTTTAAATCCTTATACAAACCATGTATTTAACTTGCAATAGGTGGGAGTCACTTACCTTGAGATGCTTGATGAAAATCTCCCCTTGAAGCTCTCCAAAATCGTCCTAACCGAGTGAAAATGAGAGAAAATGGGCCAAATCCCGATTTTTAAAAGAACCCTCTGCCCAAATGACTTCTGCATCTTCGGTACACTAGACGCTTCTGCGTCTCTACACCTGCGAACACTCCCATCGCAGGTGTGGCGTTCCATCAGCCCAGCCAAGTCTGCTTCTACGGACGAGAAACCTCTCATGCGGTCTCACTTCTACGGAGCCTTCTCCGCTTCTGCTGATGCGCACTAGCGCCCCAACTCTGCATTCGCGACCCTTTGCTCATGTGGTCTAGAACCTCTTATGCAACCATAACGCATCACATGCGGGCTCGCACCTGCGGCCCTTTTCACGCAAGTGCGACTGCACCAGTCACCTGTTGCGTCAGCTCTTTCTCCAATTCCAAATTCAATCCATTAACCACCCGGAATTCACCCGAGGCCCCCGGGACCGTGTCCAGTCACACCCACCAATTCCAAAACATAACGAAGACCTGCTCGAGGCCTCAAATCACATCAAACAACGCCGAAATCATGAATCAAACCCCAATTCAAGCTTAATGATCTTTTGAACTTCCAACTCCTACATTCAAAGCTGAAACCTATCAAATCACGTCCGATTAACCTCAATATTTGAACACAAGTCACATTTGATATTACGGATCTACTCCAACTTCCGGAATCGGAATCCGATCACGATATCAAAAAGTCCACTTCCGGTCAAACTTCTCAAAACCTTCAAATTTCTAACTTTCGCCAAATGACCCCAAAATGACCTACGGACCTCCAAATCCACTTCCAAATGCGGTCCTAAAACTAGAATCATCATACGGAGCTATTCCAAAACTCGGAATCCCTAACAGACATCAATAACATTGAAATGCACTTCAACCCAAATTCATAAAATTCTTTCTAAATGCCAACCCTCCATCATAGGTGCCAAAACGCTCCTGGGCCATCCAAAACCCAATCCGTACATAAGTCCAAGTCCAAAATCATCATACAAACCTATTGGAACTTTAATTCCCGATTTCGAGGTCGTTTACTCAAAATCAACCCTTGGTCAGATTCTTCAAACTTTAAGCTTCCAAAATGATAATTCTCTTTCCAAATCCATTATGAGCTTCCCGAAATTCAATTCCGACCACGCTTACAAGGCATAATACCTGAAGTGAAGCTGCCCATGGCCTCAAACCGCCGAACGATGCGCTAGAGCTCATATTGACCGTTTGGGTCGTTAAAATTTCATTTTCCCTCATCCACTAACTCAAACTCTATATATTGTTATCTCTGCTGAAGAACATTGTAGCAATTCATAGTAACATTGCCTACGCTTTTATTGAGAACCCTAATATCTGTCACATTTACGTCGAGAGCAACAAAGTGGAAAATGATTTAATTTGTCCTGTATTAGCCTTACCCATATAGGATAATTTGTTATACGTAACTCCTTAGGGTACTTTGGTACATGGGATAAGAATAATAATCCCGGGATAAAATTTTGGATTAACTTTATCCTATGTTTGGTTTGGGGTATTAGTTAATTTGGGATTAACTTTTACACTAAAATTGTTGAATTAGTTATCCCATATAAAAGGTGTGATGACCCAAAAGGTCATCCCGTGTATTTCTAGCTAAATCTGTATCCGAGGTCACGGGAAACTCCTTCTATCTCACCTCGATTTGCGTGCATAGCCCGGGCGTGTAGTCGGGGAGCCGTTATGAAAAAAACTAATCAAAATGATATTTTTGTATTGAAATTTGAGAAAAGTTGACTTTGGTCAATATTTTTGGTAAACGGACCCGGACCCATGATTTGACGGCCCCAGGGGGTCCGTAGAAAAATATAGGACTTGGACGTGTGCCCGAAATCGAATTCTGAGGTCCCAAGTCCGAGAAATAAATTTTTAAAGAATATTGTCTTCTGAAAAATATAAATGTTTTTGAAAATGAAATTTCATATAAAACATGTGGTATCGGGCCCGTATCTTGGTTCCATAGCCCGGTACAGGTTCAATATGATTTATATGTGTTGTCTGTGAAGTTTGGTAAGAAACGGGCTTAGTTTGACGTGATTCGGATCTAAAATGCAAAATTTGTTGTTTAAAGAGGTCTAGAGAAAATTCATTCATTTTGGAGTTTAATCCGACGTTTATGATGTTATTTTGATGATTTGATTAGACAAATAAGTCTGTAGGATGTTTTCGAGGTTGTGTGCACCTTTGGGTTGAAGGTCCGAGGGCTAGGGTGAGTTTCAGGTAGGTCCGGTGATGTTTTAGGCTTAGAACAGGGCTGTTGCAGGTTCAGAGGAGTACGGGTCTCTGAACCTGCGAGTGCGGTCCGCAGTCGATTAGGTGCGGTCCACGGTGGGTCTTTGTGGCCGCGGTCTCCTTTGTGCGGTCCGCGGTGGAGGGGCCGCGGTGGAGGGGTCTTCGCGACCGCGGTCGCCTTTGTGCGGTCCGCGGTGGGGGAGGCCTTCGCGACAACGGTTGCTTTTATGCCGTCCGCGGTGGGCCCTGAGGGGGGGGTATATATAAACGGGATTTTTAGTTATTTTTCAGTTTTCAAAACCATAAAAACATAATAGGCGATTTTCCAAACACTCTTTCTTCTCCAAAATATTAGTAAGTGATTTCTAACTCATTTTCTTTAATCCTTAACTTCTTTTTACAAGATTTCATCCTAGAATCTAGAGTTTTCATGGTGGAATTGGGAATTTTGGGAAACAAAACTAAGAATATTGAAATTTGAGGAGTTAGACCTCAAATTGAGGTCGGATTCCAAAACCATTTATATATCCGGGCTAGGGGGTGAATGGGTAATCGGGTTTTGGTCTGAATTTCGAGTTTGAACCGAGCGGGCCCGGGGTCGATTTTTTACTTTTGGGGAAAACTTTACAAAACTCATTTATCCATGCATTAGAATTGATTCATTTAGCCTTTATTGATATAATTAAGTAACTTGTGGCTAGATACGAGTGAGTTGGTGGAGGAATCAAGAGGTAAAGCGGTAGTTAAGGCTTGAATTGAGTTCGCGGCATCGAGGTAAGTGTTTGGCCTAACCTTAGCTTAAGGGAATAGGTGTTGAGTCCTATTTGCTACGTGTCTATTCCATGTCCAATGTATAGGTGAGGTGACAAGTACCTATATGTTGTGGTCAAGGATGCCCGTTAGTCGAATGAGTAATTATGTGATTTTCATTGAGGTTTACTGTGTTTATGGATTTGATATCATTTGGTAGTTATTCATTTGATGGAAATTCTCATTTGTGAGTACAGTTGAGTAACGATTCGGTTGAGGGATATGCTGTTAAGTTATATATCTGTATAGGTTTGGTTATAGTTGTGTCCCTTGCCGGGATGGTATTACTTTTGTTGATTATTCATGTGTATTTAAGGTTTTTTATTGTTGATGTTCCTGTCAATTGTTGTTTTACTATATTTATGCACGAGGGGACATTCTGTGCCATGTTATTGTTTATTTATGCACGAGGGAACATTTTGTTCCATGTTTACGATATTTATATACGACGGGACATTCCGTACCATGTTTATGATTATTTATGCACGAGGGGATATTCCGTGCCGTGTTGTTGATAATTTATGCAAGAGGGGACATTCTGTGCCATGATGTTGTTTATTTATGCACGAGGGGACATTCCGTGTCGTGTTATTGATAATTTATGCACGAGGGGACATTCTGTGCCGTGATGTTGTTTATTTATGCATGAGGGGACATTCTGTGACGTATTTTTGGTTATTTATGTACGAGGGGACATTTCGTGTCGTGTTACTGATATTTATGCACGAGAGGACATTTTGTGCCGTGTTTTGTGATATTATAGCACGAGGGGACATGTCGTGCTGTTTCTGCTTACTTATTGCTTTAGAGTTGCTAGTTCTTGCTGCTATTTAAGTATTTCAGTTGTTGTCTTGTTCCGTTATTTCGGTAGTTGTTACACTTTTTCCCCAACATGTTTTCCCCGTTTGGTACTTAGTTGTTTACTTCCTGTTATTATTCCTGCTTTATATTATTGAACTGCACAAGTATTTTTTATTTGTCGTGTCTTAGCCTCGTCACTACTTCGTCGGGGTTAGGCTCGGCACTTACCCAGTACATGGGGTCGGTTGTACTGATGCTACACATGCACTTCTTTATGTTGTGCAGATTACGGTATCGGACCCGGTGTACACTGATCGAGGGAGTATCCTTCAGTCCACAGGCGACACTGAGGTAGTCCTGCAGGTGTCTGCAAGCCTTGGCGTCTCCTCCTATCTTATCTCCTTTTTTGTCTTTTCCTTTGTATTTCTGAGACAGTGTATTGTTCATTCAGACTTTGTTTTTAGCATTCTTAGATAGTCCGTGGATTTGTGGTACCAGTTCTGGGGTGTTACTATGGATTTTGTAATAACAAATATTTAAGTTGTTATATTTCATAGCTTCCGTACTATTAGTTGGACTCGTGATCGCTTATCGCTTCCCTTTTAAATGATAATAATAAGGAAAATGAGTATTTTAAATGAAACGTTGGCTTTTCTAGCGGGTTCAACGTTAGACGCCATGACGGTCCCGACGGTGGGAATTCGGGTCGTGACAAGTTGGTATCAGAGCACTAGGTTGCCTAGGCCTCACAATTCACGGACAAACTTGGTAGAGTCTGAGGGATCGGTACGGAGACGTCTGTACTTATCCCCCAGAGGCTGCAAAGTTAGGAATAACTTCACATCTTTGTTCTCTGTCGTGCGATTGGAGTTCTAAATGCTAATTGAGTGTCTATTCTACTCTCTCACAGATGGAGAGAACGCGTGCTTCCTCATTTACCGATCAGCAGCTCGATCCTCCAGTTACAGCTCCTACGAGGGGCCGAGGTCGAGGCCGTGCTAGAGGCAGGGGCAGGGCTCAGCCCGGAGCAGCAGCCCCAGTAGAGGACCCACAGGTAGACTTTTCGGGTGAAGTTCCTGCTCAGACGGTTCCGGTCGGACCAGCTCAGGTCCCAGAGGGGTTCATTTCCACCCCGGTTCTTCAGGACGCCCTGTTCTGCTTAGTGGGCCTTATGGAGAGCGTGGCTCAGGTCGGTCTTCTTCCTACTGCACCAGCCGTCTCTCAGGCTAGGGGAGGGGCCCAGACTCCTTCTACTCGCACACCAGAGTAGTTGGCCACTCAGTTCCACACTCCAGCACCTCAGACAGCTGGAGTAGCTCAGCCAGGTTTTGTGGCACAGGCAGCATTGTGGCACAGGCAGTTGAGGGGGAAGCTATGTCTGCCGATGCTTTGTGGAGATTGGATCGTTTCACCAAGCTATTTCCTACTACATTTACTGGTTCACCGTCAGAGGACCCCCAGGATTTCTTAGATAGTTGTTATGAGGTTCTTCGGAACATAGGGATTGTGGAGGCCAATGGGGTCGATTTTGCTACATTCCGTCTTTCTGGTACCGCCAAGACTTGGTGGAGGGATTTTTGCTTGACCAGGCCAGTTGGATCTTCGTCGTTGTCTTGGGATCAGTTCTCCGAGTTTTTTTAGGAGAAGTTTCTACCAATTACTCAGAGAGAGGATCGTCGGAGGTAGTTTGAGCGTCTCCAGCAGGGCTCTATGTCAATCACCCAGTATGAGACTCGGTTTATCACTTTGGCCCGACATGCTATCATGATACTCCTCACAAATCGAGAGAGGCTAAGGAGGTTTATTGAGGGGCTAGCTCAGCCTATTAGACTCCAGATGGCCAGAGAGACCGATACCGATATTTCGTTCCAGGAGACGGCCAATGTGGCCAGGCGTATTGAGATGGTCTTATCACAAGGCTGTGGTTAGGGGTCTGACAAGAGACCTCATCATTTCAGTCGATTCAGTGGTGCCTCGTCTGGAGGCGAAGATTCCTTTGGCAGAGGTCATCCTCCTAGACCATTCCAGTGTGCACTTCAGGTATCCCGCAGTGCACCACCAGCTCCAATCAGGGCACCGCCGCTTCAGAGCTTTCAGGGTGGTTATTCTGATCGACAAGGACAGTTTCAGGGCTAGCAATCGCAGCAGCCGAGATCTTGCTTCACTTGTGGTGGTATGGGGCACATTTCCAGGTTTTGCCCCCGAACCTTTAGTGGTTCTCAGTATCAGGGTTCCCGTGTTATGATTCCCGCACCAGGTGCACCCCCACCCCTTCAGCCAGCTAGGGGTGGAGATCGAGGTGCCAGAGGTGGAGGCCAGACAGTTAGAGGTGGAGGATAGGCTATGAGGGGTAGAGGTATGCCCGCAGTAGGTCGACCCAGAGATGTTCAGGTTGGAGGGGCTCCGCCCCGATGCTATGCTATTCCTGCCAGGCCTGAGGTTGAGACCTCTAATGCAGTCATTACAGGTACGATTTCAGTTTGTAGTAGAGATGCTACGATTTTGTTTGATCCAGAGTCTACATTCTCCTATGTGTCTTCATATTTTGCTTCTTATCTGATTATGCCCCGTGATTCCCACAGTACCCCTATATATGTATCTACACAGGCGGGTGATTCTATTGTGGTAGATCGAGTATACCGTTCATGCTTAGTGGTTATTGGTGGTCTGGAGACTCATGTAGATCTCTTGCTTCTTGATATGGTTGATTTCGATGTCATCTTGGGGATGGATTGGTTATCTCCCTACCATGCTATTCTGGACTATCATGCCAAGACTGTGACCTTGGCCTTACCATGAGTACCTCGATTGGAGTGGAGAGGGACCCCTAGTCATTCTTCCGGTAGAGTTATTTCATATATGAAGGCTCGGCGCATGGTTGAGAAGGGTTGTTTGGCCTATTTGGCCTATGTTCGTGATTCTAGTGCCGAAGTTTCTTCTATTGATTTCGTGCCCATTGTTCGTGAGTTTCCATAGGTATTCCCTGCTGACCTGTCGGGTATGACACCCGACAGGGATATTGACTTTTGTATTGATTTGGCTCCGGGCACTCGGCCCATTTCTACCCCCGCCGTATCGTATGGCCCCCGCCAGAGCTGAAGGAGTTGAAGGATCAGATACATGATTTGCTTGATAAAGGCTTCATTAGGCCTAGTGTTTCTCCTTGGGGTGCTCTAGTGTTGTTTGTTAAGAAGAAAGATGGCTCAATGAGAATGTGTATTGACTACCGGAAATTAAACAAGGTTACTATTAAGAATAAGTATCCCTTGGCAAGGATTCATGATTTATTCGATCAGCTTCAGGGTGCCACAGTGTTTTCCAAGATTGACTTGAGATCTTGCTACCATCAGTTGAGGATTAGGGCGTCTGATGTCCCTAAGACAGCTTTCCGCACTCAGTACGGGCATTATGAGTTCTTGGTGATGTCATTTGGGTTGACAAATGCCCCAGCTTCTTTTAAGGAATTTATGAACTGAGTGTTCAGGACCTATTTGGACTCGTTTGTTATTGTTTTCATTGATGATATATTGATATACTCTCGCAGCCGAGAGGAGCATGAGCAGCACCTTCGAGTCGTTCTCCAAACTCTGAAGGATAGTCAGTTTTATGCCAAATTTTCCAAGTGTGAGTTCTGGTTGAGTTCAGTAGCCTTTTTTGGTCATGTGGTGTCGGTAGAGGGTATTCAGGTGGATCCCAAGAAGATTTCAGCAATCAGAGATTGGCCTAGACCCACCTTAGCTACAGAGATTCGGAGCTTCTTGGGCTTAGCAGGTTATTATCGCCGGTTTGTGGAGGGCTTTTCAACTATCGCAGCCCCGATGACCAGGTTGACTCAAAAGGGTGCCCAGTTCAGGTGGTCAGACAAGTGTGAGGCAAACTTTCAGAAGCTCAAGACAGCCTTGACCACGACACCGGTGTTAGTTTTGCCCACATGTTCAGGGCCATATACTGTGTATTGTGATGCTTCACGGGTGGGACTTGGTGCAGTGTTGATGCAGGATGGAAAGGTTATAGCTTATGCTTCACGTCAGTTGAAGGTTTATGAGAAGTACTATCCAGTTCATTATTTAGAGTTGGCAGCCATTGTTCATGCGTTGAAGATTTGGAGGCATTATTTGTATGGTGTGTCATGTGAGGTGTTTACGGACCATAAGAGTTTGCAGTATCTGTTCAAGCAGAAAGAGTTGAATATGAGGTAGAGAAGATGGTTAGAGCTGTTGAAAGATTATGATATTACCATTCTTTATCATCCGGGAAAGCCCAATGTGGTGGCCGATGCTTTGAGCCGAAAATCAGCCAGCATGGGTAGTCTTGCTTATATACCGGTCAGGGAGAGACCGCTTGCTATAGATGTTCAGGCTTTGGCCAATCGATTCATGAGATTGGATGTTTTAGAGATTGGTCTTGTTTTGGCTTATATTGTGGCCTCTTCTTCATTGTTTGATCGTATTCGAGGCCGACAATATGATGATCGTCAGTTATGTGTTCTCAGAGATACGGTCCGGCACGGAGGTGCCAAGCAGGTTACATTGGACGATGATGGAGTCTTGAGTATGCAGGTGTTTAACCAAAGAATTAGATTCCTTGACCAAAGCTATTTAGGATGAACTCGGGTTACTGATAATCAAGAAAGTAATACGATAAATAAAGGAAAATTGAATAATAAACAATATTGTTGTATGCAACAAGTAAAGTCGATTGTCTTCGAGAATTCATATGCCCTCATGGGTTACATTTCTCACCTTTATATAGGGGTTTCCTAGTATAACGTTTGGTTCCTGTCATGATTGCTCATTAATGGCTAATTATTACCTTAATGAGGTGTTACAAAGGATAACTGTAACTGTTGTATAGGAGTTACGTAACGTATAAGTCATTAACTGTTGATTCTTGAATATGCCCGTAGCTTCGTCTGGGTTCATTGTGACTGTATCTCTTCTTTGTCATTAAGTTTCCCATGGTTGATGAACTTGTGGGTTTATTGACCGTGCCTCTTTGTCCCGTACCTCTTTACAGAATCAAGTCTATCTGTTGCGTTTTCCTTGGTCCACGTAGCTAGCTTAGTTGTCAAGAATTTGCTTATGTGCGAGACTCTTTTTAACCAATACAATAGGGTTGTATTTGTGTGCCTGATGTTGATGGTATTCGTGAGTTGATATTGCAGGAGGCCCATAGTTCTCGGTATTCCATTCATCTGGGCGCCGCAAAGATGTACCAGGATTTACGGCAGCATTATTGGTGGCGGAGGATGAAGAAAGACATTGTGGCATATGTAGCTCGGTGCTTGAATTGTCAGCAGGTTAAGTACGAGCACCAGAAACCCGATGGTTTGATGCAGCAGATTGAGCTTCCCGAGTGGAAATGGGAGCGTGTTACCATGGATTTCGTAGTTGGACTCCCACGGACTCAGAGGATGTTTGATGCATTGTGGGTCATTGTGGATATGCTAACCAAGTCAGCACACTTCATTCCCGTATCAGTTTCGTATTCTTCGGAGAAGTTGGAAAAGATCTACATCAGGGAGATTGTTTGCTTGCATGAGGTGCCCGTGTCCATTATTTCCGACCGAGGTACTGAGTTTACCTCCCATTTCTAGAGAGTATTTCAGCGTGAGTTGGGCATGCGGGTTGAGTTGAGCACAGCGTTTCATCCTTAGACGGACGGGCAGTCCGAGCGTACCATTCAGATCTTGGAGGATATGTTGCGGGCATGTGTCATTGACTTTCGAGGTTCATGGGACTAGTTTTTGCTCTTATCTGAGTTTGCCTACAACAACAACTATCAGTCGAGCATCCAGTTGGCTCTTTATGAGTCATTGTATGGCAGGCGGTGTCGGTCGCCAGTTGGGTGGTTTGAGCCGGGAGAGGATAGATTGTTGGGTTCAGAGTTAGTTTAGGATGCCTTCGACAAGGTGAAGATCATTCAAGATAGACTGCGTACAGCTCAGTCCAGGCAGAAGAATTATGCGGACCGCAGAGTTCGTGATTTGGCATTTATGATAGGAGACCGGGTATTGCTTCGGGTGTCGCCTATGAAGGGCGTGATGAGGTTCGGGAAGAAGGGCAAGTTGATCCCTATGTACATTGGTCCCTTTGAGATTCTGGAAAAGGTAGGAGAGGCGGCCTATAGACTTGCTTTGCCACCGAGTTTATCAATCGAGCATCTGGTGTTTCATGTATCTATGCTTCAGAAGTATATTGTTGATCCCTCTCATGTACTTGACTTCAGCAGTGTCCAGTTGGAAAAGGATCTGACTTATGAGGAGGAGCCGGTAGCCATATTAGCTCGGTAGGTTCGTCAGTTGAGATCAAAGAGTTATCCTTCGGTTCGTGTTCAGTGGAGAGGGCAGCCTGTTGAGGCAGCTACTTGGGAGTCCGAGTCCGATATACGGAGCCTATATCCCCATCTTTTCCCCGATTCAGGAATCTTTTTATGTCTGTTCGAGGACGAACGTTTGTTTTAGAGGTGGAGATTGTGATGACCCAAAAGGTCATCCCGTGTATTTTTAGCTAAATCTGTGTTCCGAGGTCACGGGAACCTCCTTCTATCTCACCTCGATTTACGTGCGCATCCCGGGCGTGTAGCCGGGGAGCCATTATGAGAAAAACTAATTAAAATGATATTTTTGTATTGAAATTTGAGTAAAGTTGACTTTGGTCAACATTTTTGATAAACGGACCCGGACCCGTGATTTGACGGCCCCGGAAGGTCCATAGGATATGGGACTTGGGCTGTGCCCGGAATCGAATTCCGAGGTCCCAAGTCCAAGAAATGAATTTTTAAAGAAAATTATCTTCTGAAAAATATAAAGGTTTTTGAAAATGAAATTCCATGTAAAACATGTGGTATCGGGCCCGTATCTTGATTCCGGAGCCCGGTAGGTTCGATATGATTTATATGTGTTGTATGTGAAGTTTGGTAAGAAAAGGGCTTAGTTTGACGTGATTCGGATCTAAAATGCAAAATTTGATGTTTAAAGAGGTCTAGAGAAAATTCATTGATTTTGGAGTTTGATCCGATGTTTATGATGTTATTTTGGTGATTTGATTACACGAATAAGTCCGTAGAATGTTTTCGAGGTTGTGTGCACCTTTGGGTTGAAGTTCCGAGGGCTCGAGTGAGTTTTGGGTAGGTCCGGGGATGTTTTAGGCTTAGAACAGGGTTGTTGCAGGTTCAAAGGAGTACATGTGTCTCAACCTGCCAGTGCGGTCCGCGGTCGATTAGGTGCGGTCCGCGGTGGGTCTTCGCGGTCGCCTTTGTGCAGTCCGCGGTGGAGGGGTCTTCGCGACCACGATCGCCTTTGTGCGGTCCGCGGTGGGGGAGGCCTTCGCGACAGCGGTCGCTTTTATGCGGTTCGCGGTGGGCGCTGAAGGGGGGTATATTTAAACGGGATTTTCAGTTATTTTTCAATTTTCAAAACGCTAAAAACATAAGAGGCGATTTTCCAAACACTTTTTCTTCTCCACATTAGTAAGTGATTTCTAACTCATTTTCTTTAATCCTTAACTTCTTTTTACAAGATTTCATCCTAGAATCTAGGGTTTTCATGGTGGAATTGGGAATTTTGGGGGAAAAACTAAGAATATTGAAATTTGGGGACTTAGACTCCAAATTGAGGTCAAATACCATTTATATATCCGGGCTCGGGGGTGAATGGGTAATCGGGTTTTGGTCCGAATTTTGCATTTGGACCGAGCGGGTCCGGGGTCGATTTTTGACTTTTTGGGAAAACTTTACAAAACTCATTTTTCCATGCATTAGAATTGATTCATTTAGCATTTATTGATATAATTAAGTAACTTGTGGCCAGATACGAGCGAGTTGGTGGTGGAATCAAGAGGTAAAGCGGTAGCTGAGGATTGAATTGAGTTCGCGGCATCGAGGTGAGTGTTTGACCTAACCTTAGCTTGAGGGAATAGGTGTTGAGTCCTATTTTCTACGTGTCTATTCCATGTCCAATGTATAGGTGAGGTGACGAGTACCTATATGTTGTGGTCAAGCATGCCCGTTAGTCGAATATGAGTAATATGTGATTTTCATTGAAGTTTACTGTGTTTATGGATTTGATATCATTTGGTAGTTATTTATTTGATGGAAATTCTCAGTTGTCAGTACAGTTGAGTATTGATTCGGTTGAGGGATATGATGTTAAGTTATATATCTGTATAGGTTCTGTTATAGTTGTGTCCCTTGCCGGGACGGTATTACTTTTGTTGATTATTCCTGTGTATTTAAGGTTTCTTATTGTTGATGTTCCTGTCAATTGTTGTTTTACTATATTTATGCACGAGGGGACATTATGTGCCATGTTATTGTTTATTTATGCACTAAGGGACATTCCGTGCCATGTTTACGATATTTACGTACGAGGAGACATTCCGTACCATGTTTATGATTATTTATGCATGAGGGGACATTTCGTGCCGTGTTGTTGATAATTTATGCACGAGGGGAAATTTTGTGCCGTGATGTTGTTTATTTATGCACGAGGGGACATTCCGTACCGTGTTGTTGATAATTTATGCATGAGGGGACATTCCTTGTCATGATGTTGTTTATTTATGCACGAGGAGAAATTATATGCCGTGTTGTTGATTATTTATGCACGAGGGGACATTCTGTGCCGTGTTACTGATATTTATGCATGAGGGGACATTCCGTGCCTTGTTTTGTGATATTATAGCACGAGGGGACATGCCGTGCCGTTTCTGTTTACTTATTGCTTCAGAGTTGCTAGTTCTTGCTGCTATTCAAGTATTTCAGTTGTTGTCTTGTTCCGTTATTTCAGTAGTTGTTACCCTTTTTTCCCAACATGTTTTCCCCGTTTGGTACTTAATTGTTTACTTCCTGTTATTATTCCTGCTTTATATTATTGAACTGCACAAGTATTTTTTATTTGTCGTGTCTTAGCCTCGTCACTACTTCGTCGGGGTTAGGCTCGGCACTTACCCAGTACATGGGGTCGGTTGTACTGATGCTACACATGCACTTCTTTATGTTGTGCAGATTACGGCCGGACCCGGTGAACACTGATCGAGGGAGTATCCTTCAGTCCACAAGCGACACTGAGGTAGTCCTGCAGGCGTCCGCAGGCCTTGGCGTCTCCTCCTATCTTATCTCATTTTCTGTCTTTTCCTTTATATTTCTGAGACAGTGTATTGTTCATTCACACTTTGTTTTTAGCATTCTTAGATAGTCCGTGGATTTCTGGTACCAGTTATGGGGTGTTACTAAGGATTTTGTAATAACAAATATTTAAGTTGTTATATTTCATAGCTTCCGTACTATTAGTTGAACTCATGATCGCTTATCGCTTCCCTTTTAAATGATAATAATAAGGAAAATGAGTATTTTAAACGAAACGTGGGCTTGTCTAGCGGGTTCAACATTAGACGCCATCACGGTCCTGATGGTGGATATTCGGGTCGTGACAAAATGTGGGATAACTAATGCCATGAGATATCTCACAGTTGTACCAAACAGCCCCTTAGAGGTCGTTTGGTAGGATGCATTAGAGAAAATAATGCATGCAGTAATATTTGGTATTATTAATCCCTTGTTTGGTACACTTTTCAAAATATGTTTACTTATGCAAGTATTAGTTATACAACATATTTGGTATTATCCTATGTAGAACAATACATAGCAAACTATGATATTAGCATTAACTGATGTCGTGCTATAGTTTTATATATTTTGACTTTATTCACCTTATTTGTTCGTTGTCTGGATGCCAATTCGTGCAACAATTGAGCTTACTTGAGTTTATTTTACATGTAGGAACACTTGGATATGAAGTGGAGAAAAGTTGCACAAAATAATACCTCGAAGCTACAAAATAGAGAAATAAAAGAAGACATTGCAAGGCCATGAAAAGTCATAGCCTTAGACAGTGCAAGGCTTTGGTGCCTCTGATGGCGCCTTGCAATGTATTTTGGCCCCTCTGATGATGCCCCGCGCTGACGATGCTTATCCGAGTCACTTTGATTTCTTTCTTAGTTTTGGACGTGTATATTTTAACCCTATCTTATATATACCTCCTAAAGTTGGTATTTAGAGGGGAGAGACTTGATTGGAGAGGCAAAAGGCTATGGAACACTTGGAAGTACGAATCACAAGAGTTTTTTCTTTCTGTACTTCTTTAATCTGTAGTTTAATGCTTTTAAATATTATTTGTTATACAATTATGAGTAGCTAATCTTTCTCATCTAGGTTTTGATGGAACCTATTGAAGGATGATTTTTCACTGTGTTTAACATAAATTTGTCGTTGATCTTACTCTACTCGTTCAACTATGTTTTCGTTGTTGTTGATTGAAAATCTCTCAATTAACTATGCATATTTAGTGTGTACTTCTTGAAAGAGGGTATGCATTTAGGTAGTCGTTAAACAATATCATTCCTAACGTATCTGATAAATCAATACAGAAGGTTTAAAGGCGGGATTAGAAATGACAAAACCTTGGTGCGATCGTAGTGAGGGGTGAATTAGTGCCAGCTAGCGTAGTTCGAAAGAATACGTCTACTAAATTGTGGTAGTTGCTTGTAAGAGAACTACGACACCCAAAATATTCATGATCGGTAGAGAATATTTAGGTGAATTTATAGGAAACGTAGCGGGGGAGATTCCAAAAATTGAGAAAATCATAACCCTTGATCTTTTCAATCTTGTCTCCAATCTGTAGTAGCTTTAGTTGTTAATTTACTACTTTAATTTGTTAGTTAATTAGTTAGACATGAGAATCTTAATAGTTATAACTTAGAAATTGTTCAAGCTTGTCTTCTTAGTGATACTTAACAGATATAGAAAAACCTTAGTTCTCTGTGGTATTCGAGTATTCGACTCCGGACTCTTAGACCGGATTATATTTGCAGCGACTGCTAGTCCTTTTTATAAGGCATAATTGGGTGAATCAAATATCAGGGCTATTAATGCATAGCATGATTAAAGATAAAAGTACCCTTAAAGTCCCTTACAGCTAAAGAATATCAAGGGTAGTTTTGTAAATAACTAATTTTTAAAGAAATTATGCAACGTATATTCATTTTAAATACACAACACCAACGTATATGCAATGTATTCTTAATTGTTGCATTATTAATATTATTCTTATACACCCTACATTATTAATACACATTATTCAATATTATTATTACACACCCTACCAAACTAACCATCAGGCTTTTATGTAAGAATCCCAAATTGTAATCAGACAACTGTACGACGTTAGTTATGTACACAAAATATCTATACTTAAAAAAAAAATTGTTCATACAGCTTGCGGTTTGAGCAACACAACAAATAATATAGATCCGCCACTGACTCTACATATGTGTAAAAAAAAATTATTAAATAAGCACAATAATTAATTTTCAAACATAATAAATTAATTAAATTATGGGTGGAATCTTGACTTCCAACTCATAAAGCTAAAATTCAAAAGTTTCTAAGATGATGACAATAATAATTCTCTTCCTTAAATTTATAAATATTTTATCTAATGTCACTTCCAACTTTCTCGAGAATTCTGTAATTATCGTATGTGATAGAGAATAAAAATCAAAAATATTTATTTAATGCGCACTAAGCTATAGTTTAACCACTAAATATCTTGATAACGAGCGTGTTATCTTTCTACGTGCATCCAAATTAATTAAATTGATAACTTTAGATATTGTATCCAAGTCAATTGAGTTGATAACTTCATATATCATATGCTTAAAAAAAAACACACACACAAAAAGTCACTATCATTTTCCAAACGAGTTTCAAAATATAACCCAATATCGTGATTTTAATAAACAACGATATTCTTTAGTATGTTCCACAATATACCCCTTCTCTGAAAACTACGTGATTATTTTGGTGTTGTGACACTCATGACAGAGGGAGGATTGATAAATGCAAGTCAAACAAAAGGACTGTCGGACTTTTAGGCTGACAAGTGATGGATGCACATGATACCTTAGATGAATTCCACATTGAAATAAATAAAGAAGTGAATTTTTTTTATAAAATATAGCACAAGTTCACATGGTAGCACACTTTTAAACTCGATAATGACATACCTCAAATTGCATTCTACGTCTAGAAGAACTGAATCCCTCTCGCGTATGTTAAAACTTTTCAAGATCCGCCTCATGAGATCCAAGTCAAGTAGGCCAATAGTGGAATGCCATTTGTACCTGAGAGGTTAAATCGCACGTTCAGGTACAAGTAGAAGAGGAATCGAATCCGTTCGTAATGTCTATTAAACCAAAGCCAACACTATGTATCATGGATTTGACAGATGAGTTCCTTCAACAAGATTGAACTCAACAACATTATGAAAAGGGCATTGCAAATAAAAGATAGTAGTAAAAGCTTGTATCTTAAACCACGTGATACTAGCCCTAGCTTTTTCATTCCTTTGGGAAAACATAATCAATATTTAAGATCACACGTTTCAAAAGTTTTACTCTTGTATTAAATTTTATGTCAAGTAAAATTATAATAAACAAAGCAAAAAGGAGGAAATATTTGAATCTTGTGGTAAAAAAGAAACTATGAAAAATAGTGTTGCTATAAATCAACCTATTAAGAGGAAAATATAATATTAAAAAATTAAACAATTTTGAAAATAAAAGAATGGATTTCTTTTGGGACATATTAAAATAGAAAGTATACATTTCAGTTCATTATACAGTCAGACCTCTCTATAACAGCATCTGTAACATATCAGTTGCACACATCTGATGGCCTTAGGCGCAGTACCAGGGATAAGAATATGCCAAGACACCTGGATCAATACGTGGTCCCAAACTCCAAGACAAATACCATCTGCCAAGTCGTTAGAGAAAACGACACCAGCCCATCTACACAAAAGGCATAAATAGACAGAAGGCTCACTTAGAAGGGCAGGAATGAATTTGTTATTTTTCTTTCATTAGCTATTTCAATAGCAATCTGGAACCTCCCTCTTCTTGTTTTCCATTTTTTTGCGTTGGTTTCCTTATTTTTTTGTCAAGGTTGAAAACTATCGGTTGTAAATTTGGAGCTTAATTGAATAGCAGAACTATCATCTTTACATTTGGTGCTTTCATTGACCCTCCTTCTACAAATGGGTGATGGTGCACATAACACTCGATCGAAATCCTTGGAGGAAGCTGTGAAACAACTCCAAGAACAATCAGTTGTTCACACCAAAGCTTTGGACTCCATTAACAGTACCTTTCAGGATATTGTTGCGCACATTGCTTCTGATAGATCTCTTTCTTCGACGCCGTCACCGACCGCTGCTAGCCCTTCATCCTCTGTGTTGGGTCAATCACCAATGCTGAAACAACATACTGGGTATCACCAACGAAACACACCGCAAACCCCAACTCTTAACTTCTCTCAACCACAGTAACAACAACCTTTTAATCACTCACGGAGAGATAGAGCGATTGATTTGCCGAAGTGTGACGGTAACGCTGCGGAGAGTTGGATCTTTCAAGCCCATCAATATTTCGACCACTATAATATTTCTGATGAAGAGCATATCAATCAATTTTCCTTCTTCCTTGAAGGTGACGCCAGAGATTAGTATCAATGGATGTATCGAAATCATCAGTTATGAGGTTGGTCTCACTTAATGAGAGCTTTTGTGACTCGTTTTGGGACGAAATCATTGGAGTCACCGGAGAGTTTGATAGCAAAATTACAAATGACTTCTTCTATTCATGACTATCTCTTCCGCTTTGAAAAGCTTGCTAACCGTAAAACAGATATGTCACCGCCCATGTTGAAACATTGTTTTACCTCAGGGCTCCAGCCAGAGATTAAGGTTGATGTGCTCTCCTTTCGTCCAACAGATTTGAATGAGGCCATCGGCTTGGCCTTCTTGAAAGAACAACAATATTTGGCCCAACCCAAACAAATAACTCGGCCCACCTCTTTTACTAAACCACATTCTTTTTCTCTGACCCAACAACCCAATTTGATCCCTAAATCAATCCCACCGCTTTCTCCTTCTTCACCATCTCCGACTGCCTCTCTTCGCGGAGTTGGCCGTGTTCCTTTTAAAAAGCTAACACCAACAGAGCTTCAACGCAAAGGTGAGCTGAATTTGTGCTTCAATTGCGATGAAAAATACCAAAAGGGCCACCGTTGTTCTTCCATACCTCAACTTTTTCTCCTTCTCGCTGAAGATGACCCCACAGAGGAACTGCAATCAGAATCTTCTCCTCCACCTTCGGATTCCCCACCTCCAGACAATTCAACTGCAAACCCTTCTCTTCTCACCATCAGTATGCACGGCCTGTCAGGCGGACCTCACCCCTCCAATCTTCGTTTTACTGGCCATATCAAGGGCCTCATGGCTCAGATTCTTATTGATGGAGGAAGCACCCACAACTTTATTAATCCCCGTGTCGCCAAAAAGCTTAAATTGACGATTGAACCATTTTTTGGGTCTTCTGTGCTTGTGGGCAATGGTCAGCAATTACCCTGTCTTGGGGTCATCCCAGGTATAACTTTAACCATTCAAGGGTACTCTTTCTCAGCCAATTTTCTTGTCATTGATCTACATGGGTCTGATATGGTTTTGGGAGTGATTTGGCTAGCCACCTTGGGTCCTAGCACCTCAGATTATATTAACCGTTTGTTTGAATTTAATGTGGATGGTAAACATATTTGTTGGGTTAGGGATCCCTATTCAGTCCCAAGTCAAGTTAATATTTCCACTCTCCGCCGCTTTTCAAAGACAGATTCTATTTCTTACCTTCTGAGATTGGAAATTCCATCACAGGGTGCCGATTTGTGCTCACAATATTCACCCGATTTATTATCTGTGTTGGAAAATTACAATGATATATTCCAATCCTCTGATTCATTGCCACCATCCCGACCTCAGGACCATCGGATACCTCTTATTCCTGGCGCTAATCCAGTGAATGTTCGCCCATATAGATACCCTCACTTTCAGAAAGAGGAGATTGAACGTCAAGTTTCTGAGATGCTTAAATATGGGATCATCCGCCATAGTTCTAGTCCTTATTCTTCTCCTGTCCTATTGGTTCGCAAAAAGGATGGAACCTGGCATTTTTGTGTGGACTGTAGAGATTTAAACTCCATAACTGTCAAGGACCGCTTCCCAATTCCTACTATCGATGAGTTATTTGATGATCTTCACAATGCATCCTTCTTCTCCAAATTAGATCTTTTGGCAGGATATCATCAGATACGTCTTCATCCACCTGATATTGAGAAGACAGCTTTTCGCACTCATGACGGGCACTATGAGTTCACTGTGATGCCATTTGGATTGTCCAATGCCCCATCTACTTTTCAGTCAACCATGAATTCTATTTTCAAGCTTTTTCTCCGCTAGTTTGTGTTGGTGTTCTTTGACGATATACTTGTATATAGTCAATCATGGCAGGATCATCTCAATCGTCTTCAATCAGTGTTTGATCTCCTGCGCCAAAATTCCCTGGTTGTTAAACACTCCAAGTGTCATTTTGTCCAATCTTCAATCGCCTATCTCGGCCACATCCTTTGTTCGAAAGGTCTTCAAGTTGATCCGGAAAAGATTGCTGCTATTTTATCATGGCCTCTGCCTACTTCTGTCAAGGATGTGTGTGGTTTCCTTGGCTTAACGGGATACTATCATCGTTTTGTGAAAGGGTATGCTCGCTTGGCTTCACTACTCACAGATCTCTTAAAAAAGGATTCTTTTGTGTGGTCTGATGTTTCTTCCGCTGCCTTTATCCAATTGAAAAAGGCTTTGAGCTTTGTTCCTGTTTTGGCATTGCCAGATTTTTTTAAAGTCCTAACTGTGGAGATCGATGCTTCGGGAACAGGGATTGGTGTTGTTTTATCGCAAGAAGGCCATCCTGTTGCCTTCTTTAGTCAGAAGTTATCCCCGAGAATGCAAGAGGCTTCCACCTACAATAGAGAAATGTTTGCTATAATTCAAGTTGTCCAAAAATGGCGTCAATACCTTTTGGGACGCAGATTCATTATCATAACGGATCAGAAACCGTTGAAGTCTCTTACCAGTCAAGTCATTCAAACTCCGGAACAACAAAGATGTCTTAGCAAATTGATCGGATATGATTTTGACATTTTCTATCGTCCAGGAAAGCTTAATGCTGCTTCTGATGCATTATCTCGAGTATCTACAATGCAGGCTTTGATGTTGGCAGTTACAGAGCTAGCTTTAATTGATTAATTGCGCAAACTAAACAAATCCGACTTTGAATTAGTTGCATTGCAGAAGCAGTTACAGGAGAATCTGGAATCGTTACCACAATTTTCTTTCCAAGGGGGTCTTCTCTGATTCCGAAATCGATTAGTGATTCCTCAGAACAGTCAACTTCGTACTTTATTGCTTGATGAATTTCACTCTTCTAAGCTTGGGGGTCATGCTGGCATATCCCGTACATTTCATCGCCTTTCTTCCAATTTTTATTGGGCGGGTATGCGTACTGATGTTAAGAAACATGTTATGGAGTGTCAGATTTGTCAACAAATGAAAGACTCTAACTTGAAACCTGCTGGTTTGCTTTCTCCATGGCCAATTCCTAATGCCATATTTGAAGACATTTCCATGGATTTTATCACAAGTCTTCCTTATTCTCATGGTAAAACTGTCATTTGGGTTATTGTGGATTGCCTATTCAAATATGGCCACTTTATTTCTTTGCCCACCTATTTCACCAGTCAGAAGATTGCTGAAATATTTGTTAAGGAGTTCATTCGGCTTCACAGATTTCCTCTGACAATTATTTCTGACCGTGACCCTCTCTTCTTATCTGAATTTTGGCATGAAATCCATCGACTTCAAGGTACGCAATTGGCTTTAAGTTTTGTTTATCATCCTCAATCCGATGGTCAAACGGAGGCCTTAAACAAATGCTTGGAGATGTACCTTCATTGTTTTGCAACTGATACACCAGCGGCTTGGTTTCCTCTTTTTCCATGGGCTGAATTTTGGTACAATACTTCGTATCAACACAGCTCTAAAATGACACTGTTTGAAGTTGTGTATGGGCGTCCCCCTCCAACGGTTGTGAAGTATATCAGGGATAGTTCCACTAACCCTAGTGTGGCTACATCTCTCATTCAGCGTGATGATACCTTAGCTATTTTAAAGTCCAATATATTACAATCCCAGACTCGTATGAAAGCTTCAGCAGACAAGCATCAGCGTGAAGTAACCTTTGAGGTGGGAGACTGGGTGTATGTTCGTCTCCGTCCATATTGCCAACTCTCACTGCGCTTACAACGTCACACCAAACTCAGTCGACGATTTTTTGGACCCTTTCAGATTGTTCAGCGTGTTGGCGAGGTAGCTTACAAGCTGGAACTTCCTCCATCCTCTAAGATCCAGCCGGTCTTTCATGTATCTGTTCTTCGCAAATTCTTGGGGGACCCTTCCCATCAGATCACCCCCATTGATCTTTTAGATAATTCCTCATCTATGAACCTACAACCAGAGGGCGTGCTACAGACACGAACAATTACTAAAGGTGGCCATCAAGTCCATTAGTGCCTTATCAAATGGACAAGACTTCTTCATTCTGATGCAACATGGGAAGATACTCAACCACTTTTGCAAAAGTTTCCAAAACAGAACCTTGAGGACAAGGTTCATCTTCACGGGGGCGGCATTGTAACAAATCAGCTGCAAACATCTGATGGCCTTAGTCGCAGTACCAGGGATAAGAATATGCCAAGACACCTGGACCAATACGTGGTCCCAAACTCCAAGACAAATACCATATGCCAAGTCGTTAGAGAAAACAACACCAGCCTAGCTACACAAAAGGCATAAATAGACAGAAGGCTCACTTAGAAGGACATGAATGAATTTGTTATTTTTCTTTCATTAGCTATTTCAATAGCAATCTGGAACCTCCCTCTTCTTGTTTTCCATTTTTTTGCTTTGGTTTCCTTGTTTTTTTGTCAAGGTTGAGAACTATCGGTTGTAAATTTGGAGCTTAATTGAATAGTAGAACTATCATCTTTACAACATCCCTATATAACAACACTTCACTATAAAAGCCAAGCTTTTTGGGGACCAATTTCCATGTTGTGTTATGCATCAGACCCCTCTATAACAACATCTCTATATAACAACACTTTACTATAAAAGTCAAGTTTTTCAAGGTCCAATTTTCATGTTATGTTATAATATATGTTCTCTATAACATAACTTCGCTATAATATCCAAAAAAATATTCAGAACAAGCGCGGTTGTTATAGAGAAGTTTGATTGTAATATATGTTCTCTATAACAGCACTTCGCTAAAACATCCAAAAGTATTCAAAACAAACGAGGTTGTTATAGAGAGGTTTGGCTGTAGTTGTAAATTTTGGATTTCAATCCAGTTACAATCAATCAATTGAAACAAAACAATTATAACAAATTCGACCCTTACCGGGGAGACAAAAAGAAAACTGGATATTCAAGAAACAGAGATCAAATCGTGACAAAGTCGAATAAAGAACAAAAGAAAATTAAAGTGTAGAAACCATCGTAGAACATATAGAATTAAACTTGATATTTTCGACTTGAATGGATCTAACACAACATGAAAAATATGTGGTAAGGTAAGAACTTTCCAAGACACACAAGGGACTACAAAACCCACATCGCATTGATGTGGACTTAACACTCCCCAGCACACCCAGGACTGAATATTTGAAGCGTGCACTATATAAAATGGGGTCCTACATCGGATAAACAATGAATTGGTATGCATAGTTTCGATACCATGATAAGAAAATTAAATTTGGATCTAACTCAATCCCAAAAGTTAGTTTATGAGACTAGAAAATCCATAACACATGCCTCCCACATTTGGCACAAGATGTGTTTTGAGTGTCTCGCTCTAAAACGAACTTAAAACGAAAACTTCTTGGTAAGGATAGATTACTCATAATGGATATTGTTGGATTATGGGCGTGAGTCTATCCATGTGGGCTTACCCGACACGGTTAGGAGAGATGAGTAAAAGAGGTTAAGAGAAGTTACCACACAATCACAAACTCCTACTAAAGTAAACATGCATAAGGAAGTGATGAGTTATCTTCTTTAACTGCTATTACCCTACTTAATTGATATTACTGCCTATTTATGTTAAAGATAAAATACAGAACTTCTCAAGCGAGGGAATTTTCTCTCTGACTAATGCTCTCTACAGGAAAACACACATAAGTTAGGGCATTTAATTGATGAAAGAATAACTTTGTTTCCTAGTGATTTAAAGTAGATCTGGGAGAAATTTTCTTAGTATCAATTACAACGATTTCCCCTGCACGTAATAAGGCACACATAATTTGTTGTTCTTGCTCCGTAATTTATATTAACAATGGCATCAGAGCGAGGATTGTGTGCTCTGTTAAGATGAATACGTATTGAATATGTATTTCTCTGAGTTTCTGTGTCTTTTGTTGTTATCTTTCAAGGTGAATTTGATATTAGTTTCAGTTAGTGGCATGAAAGAAAGCCCACAAACTAATAACACAGAATATCAATATCATGGAATAGAAGCCTATTGTCACGACCCAATTTCTAATTTAGGTCGCGACGGCGCCCAACACCGAGGTTAGACAAGCCAACATTTAATCAACCAATGGTTTCATTTATTTTACCAAAACATTCCAACATTTACTTAGCTCAAATTTAAAGCATTGGATAATAATGAATAGTTTAGGCAACTTAAAGCTGAAATGACCAGAAAAAGTCATAATTAAGCAATTACATCCCAAAAGAATAGTCTACTAATGTGTGTGCAAGTAACTAGTGTCACAAGTGTGTGGGCATCTGTAGAATGTACAAAAGAATATATATCTATCCTACTACCTGAAATAGAATAGACAAACAAAAACAAAAGAGGAGACTCCACACGCTGCTGAACGGCATCAGAAGCGAGGCTCATCGTGGAAAATCGGCCAAATATCAAGAATGCGCACCAGACAGGTAGCCAGATGCACCTGCCTCAGATCCTGTACAGTTAAGTACAGAAGCATAGTATGAGTACATAAACAATATGTACCCAATAAGTATCCAGTCTAACCTAGAAGAAGTAGTGACGGGGAGTTGACTTGACACTCACTAGGGCCAATAATGATATAATCTAAGTGTTACGCTAAGAAGGTATAGTATGAATAACAAAGACAGTTTAGAGAGCAAGAGAAAGTAAAACGGTCTTTCACAAGGGTCATGTCAAATATCAGTCTCACCATGTAACAACTTGCATTTCAAAGCAATTAAACAATATAAATCACGAAAAGTTTCAAACAAATATCATGCGCACATCATATCGAGGTCGTACGGCCCGATCCAACATAATATTAAATTGTGCACTGGTAAAGGGTCAAATGGCGCGAACCATAGATGTATCTATTTCTGCCGAGGCACTCGGCCCGATCCAATCTATTTACTGCCGAGGCGTTCGGTCTGATCCACAAATAACAACTTAATTTTCAAGAACACACAAATTTACCATTTATAGTCGAGTATTTCATACAACCTGTCTAGTACGTGAGTCAATCCTCATACAATCCTTTTTTATATATCTCTAACATGATTCAAGTAATTACTTTGGCAAACAAGGGCACGATATTTCAAATATAGCATGATACATGTCCTAAACTACCCGGACAATAGCATATTAGTAACTACGTACGGACTCTCATCACTTCGTACGTACGTAGCCCCCACAAATAGATGCAAACATGTATTTAATTCACCTATGGGGTTAATTCCCTCTTACTAGTTTAAAAAGGAGACTTACCTAGTATCAAGCCCACTTCCAAATTCAAGAACGCGCTCAAACCTCCAAATTTGACGCCCAACAACTCGAAACTAACCAAGCATTACATAAACTAATCAATCTATGCTCAAAAGTTCATAATTCCACCATTTAAATGATTACCCAAACTAATTTGCAAGATTCCTAAAATTCACCCCCCGGGTACACATGTTCGAATTTCGGAAATTCTCAAAGAAAATTGTTTCCCATAACCTTAGGATCAAGAGTATGTGATTTTTACTAGATTTCATAACACATTTCGTGGTTAAATCTTATTTTTATCAAAACCCTAGGTTTTACTCTAAACTCATAATTTTCACATTAGGTAGGAATTACTTACCTCACGAAGCTAGTTTGAAATCTCCCCTTTTGAAGCTCCCAAATCGCCCAAGTATAGTGTGAAGTGAGTCAAAAATGACAAACTCCCGTATTAAATGAAGGCCATTGCCTTCCGCCATTTTCGCATCTGCGGCGCATGGACCACACTTGCGGTCTCGCTTTTGCGGACCATTGTCCGCATCTGCGAAATGGGGCAGGACCGGCTAGGGTCGCACCTACGGACAGGTGAACGCACCTGCGGTTTCGCTTCTGCGAAAAAATGATCGCATCTGCGGAACCTTGGCTCCGCTCTTGGGCCGCATCTCCACAACTTCGCCCACACCTGCGAGCTCGCACTTGCGGCTGCCCAACCACAGGTGCAGTCGCACCAGAACTGGTGCACCAGCAGCTCATTTTGATCTTGGACTCGACTCGCGTGACGTCTGAATGGCATCCGGGGCCCCCGAGGCCCTGTTCAAACATACCAACAAGTTCTAAATCACAAAACGGACTCGATCAAACCTTCGGAATGCTCGAAACAACATTAAAACTAAAAATCACACCCTAAAACCAATTGAATCAAACTTATGAACTTTAAGTTCTTCAATCTACTTCCAACATGCCGAAGCATACTCATACTATTCGGAATGATACCAAATTTTTCGTGCAAGTCTTAAATGATATTATGGAACTATTACCGGTCTCAAAATTCCGTTTGGACATCGATATCATCTAAACAAGTTCCAAACGACAATTATAGAACTTTTAAAACTTCAAGAATCCAATTTTCACTATTTGGCGCCGAAACGCTCCTAGGTCATCCGAAACTCATTTCGAACATACGCCCAAGTCCGAAATCATCATATGAACCTATTAGAATCGTCAAATCCTGATTCCGAGGTCGTTTACTCAAAAACGTTGACTGAAGTCAAACTTGACCTTTTAAGCGAATCTTAAGGAACCAAGTGTTCTGATTCCAACTCAAACTCTTCCAAATCCCGAACCAACCATCCCCGCAAGTCATAAATCAATAAAAGAAAGTACGGGAAGTGTTTTTTGGGGGCACGAGATTCTAGAAAGAAAAATGATTGGTCGGGTCTTTACATTCTCCACCTCTTAAACAAACTTTCATCCTCGAACGGGTCTAGAATCTTACCTGGAGTACTGAACAAGTGTGGATATCGGCTCCGCATGTCCTCCTTGGGCTCCTAAGTCACCTCCTCGACTGGTTGGCCCCTCCACTGAACCTTCAAGGCGGAAACTCTCTTAGACCTCAACTAGAAATTCTGCCTATCAATAATAGCAATCGGCTCCTCCTCGTAGCCCAACCTCTCATCTAGTTGAATGGTACTGAAGTCCAACACATGAGATAAGTCGGTGTGGTACCTCCGGAGCATAGATACGTGAAAAGCTAGATGAACACCTGATAAGCTGGGAGGTAGAGCAAGCTCATAAGCAACCTCCCCAACTTGCGTCAACACATCAAATGGACCTATAAACCTTGGGCTCAACTGGACCTTCTTCCCGAACCTCATAATGCCCTTCATCGATGAGACTTTCAAGAGAACCATCTCGTCGACCATATATGATACATCCCACACCTTCTTATCAGCGTAACTCTTCTGTTTGGACTGTGCCGTGCGAAGTCTCTCCTAAATCAAATTTACCTTTTCCAAGTCATCCTTTACCAAATAAAAACCGTATAACTTAGCCTCGCCAAGCTCAAACCACCCGATGGGATAACGACATCACTGACAATACAAAGCCTCAAATGGAGCCATCTCAATGTTGGATTGATAATTGTTGTTGTAAGCAAACTCGGCCAGGGGAAAGAACTGATCCCGCTTCCCGCCAAAGTCAATCACACATGCTCTGAGCATGTCCTCCAATATCTGAACTGTCCGCTCTGACTGCCCGTCGGTTTGAGGATGGAATGTTATGTTGAGCTCTACACGGGTGCCCAAATCACTCTGGACGGCTCTCCAGAAATGCGAGGTGAACTGAAGACCTCTATCTGATATGATGGACACAGGCACACGGTGCAGTCGAACTATCTCCCGAATGTAGATCTAGGCCTCCTCTCTGAAGTGTAAGTAGTGGCTATTGGAATGAAGTGTGCCGACTTGGTCAACTTGTCAACAATAACCCATACTGCATCGAACTTACGCAAAGCCCGTGGAAAACCCAACTACGAAGTCCATAGTGATGCGCTCCTATTTCCACTCAGGTATAGTCATATGCTAGAGTAGGCCTCCTGGCCACTGATGCTCATACTTAACCTACTGGCAATTTAGGCACCTAGCTACATACTTCACTATGTCTTTCTTCATCTGCCACCACCAATAATGTTGCCTCATGTCACGATACATCTTCATAGCACTTGGATGAATAGAATACCGTGAACTGTGTGCCTCCTCTAGAATCCTCTCCCTCAGGACATCAACATTAGGAACACATAGGCGACCCTGAAGTCGCAGGATACCATCATCGCCAATAGAAACCTCCTTGGTACCAGCCTATAACACCGTCTCTCTGAGAACCGCTAAAAGTGGATCATCGAACTGCCAAGCCTTGATCTGCCCCAATGATGAAGACTTAGCAACAACACATGCAAGAACTCCGCTTGGATCTGAAAGGTCCAGCCTCACAAGTCTACTAGCCAAGGACTGAATGTCCAAAACCAGTGGCATCTCCTCCGCTGAAATGAATGCCAAGCTATATGTACTATTTGCCTTCCTGCTTAAGGTATCTACGACCACATTCGCCTTGTCTGGATGATAAAGAAATATAATGTCATAGTCTTTCAGCAACTCAAGCCATCTACGCTGCCTCAAAGATCCCTATGCTTGAACAAGTGTTGCAAACTGCGGTGGTCCGTATAAACCTCACAAGACATTCCATACAAGTAATGTCTCCAAATCTTAATAGCATAAACAATCGCTGCCAACTCCAAACCATGCACGGGGTAGTTCTTCTCATGAACCTTCAGCTGACGTGAAACATATGCAATAACTCGTATCTCCTGCATCAATACACATCCCAAGCCAACGCGCAAAGCTTCGCAATAAACTGTATATATCCCCGAACCGGAAGGCAACACTAGAACTAGTGATATGGTCAAAGCTGTCTTAAGCTTCTAAAAGCCCGCCTCACACTCGTCAAACCATCAGAACGAGGCACCCGTCTAGGTCAATCTAGTCAGAGGTGCTGCAATGGATGAATAGCCATCCACAAACCGGCGATAATAACCTACCAATCCAAAAAAACTCCGGATCTCGGTCGTTGAAGTGGGACGAGGCCAACTCTGAACTGCCTAAATCTTCTTGGGATCCACCTTAATGTATTCTCCTGATATGACATGCCCCCAAGAACGCCACCGAATCTAACCAAAAATCACACATGGAGGACAAATGAATCAATATAAGGCCTGAAAACCCAGTTCATCAAATCCATAAATGTCGCTGGGGTATTAGTCGAGCCAAAGGACATCACAAGAAACTCATAATGACCATATCTGGTATGAAAAGCAGTCTTCGGAACATTTGAGTCCCGAATCTTCAGCTAATGGTACTCCTATCTCAAGTCAATCTTAGAAAACACCCTAGCACCCTACAACTGGTCGAATAAATCATCGATGCACAGCAACGGGTACTTGTTCTTGATGGTAACTTTGTTCAACTAGCGGTAGCCAATACACATCCGCATAGTCCCATCTTTCTTCTTTACAAACAACACTAGGGCACCCCAAGGTGATACACTCGACCTAATAAACCCCTTAGCTAGACCCTCCTCAAGATGTTTTTTCAAATTTTTCAATTCTTTCAGAGCCATACAATACGGTGGAATAGATATAGGTTGGGTGCATGGAGCCAAGCCAATGCAGTAATCAATATCACGATCTGTCGGCGTGCCTGGAAGGTTAGAAGGAAACACATCGGCGAACTCACAGACTACTGGCGTTGAATCAATCGTCGAGGACTCTGCGGTGGTGTCCCGTACATAAGCTAAATAAGCCAAACACCCCTACTCGACCATACGTCGAACCTACAGAAAATAAATAACCTGACTGGCTGCACTAACTGAGGAACCCCTCCACTCTAATATCGGCAACTCGGGCATGGCCAAAGTAATAGTCTTGGCATGGAAATCTAGGATGGCGTGATAAGGAGATAACCAGTCCATGCCCAGGATGACCTCAAAGTCAGTCATATCAAGTAACAGGTGCTCTGCTCTAATCTCGAATCCACAGAATATGACCACACAGGGCCGATAGATCTGATCAACAACCACAAAATCGCCCATATGGGTGGACACATAAATAGGAGTACCCAAAGACCCCCGAAGAATATCTAGGAAGTGAGAAAACAGAGATGAGATATATGAATAGGTAGAACCTGGATCAAATAGTACTAAAGAATCCCTACCGCAGATGGAGATAATACATGTGATAATGGCATCTGAGGCCAATGCATCTGGTCTGGCTGGAAAAGCATAGAATCTGGTTGGAGCGCCGGCTGGATGGCCTTCACTTGATTGAACAGTAGCTGGCTCAACTCCCCCTACCTGGCCTCCACCTCTAGGACGACTCCTACCAACCTGCCCTCCGCCTCTGGGTGGCCGGACCGTCGATGCTGAAATCATAGGTTGATGACTCTGTTGTACTACCTTGCCTTGAAGTCTAGGGCACTCGAAACAACCCCTCGATGCGGTGACCTGCTTCCCCGTTGCCTAACCCTGATGGCCGGTAGGCCTACTGGAAGAAGCCTGAATAGTCGGTGAGCGGTATGAACACTACGACATAGCACTAAAATAGGAGCTGGAAGAACCCTGGTGACCTGTGTACCCACTGGAAGAACCTTGGGAGGCTGGTGGACGATAAGAACTCCCTGGCATGGCACTGAAGTTGGGGCGCACTGGAGCACCTCGAGGAGGTGGTAAGGGTGTTGAATATGAGGGCCTGCTGGGCTGGCCCCTACCAAACTAACCTCTGCCCCTAGCCGGGGCACCTCTGAACTCTCCATAATACCGGGCCCTCTTGTCCTACTATCGCTGCTTTCTACCCCTCAGATGATATACGAGCAATCACCACTACCAGCTGGTAAAGAGTCCCCATCTCAACCTCTCGGGACATGTTGGCCCTAATACCAGAGTGTAATCCTTCCACGAACCTCCGCACTCTTTCTGCGTCAGTAGGAAGTATCATAAGTGCATGATGAGACAACTCAGAAAACCTCACCTCGTAGTCGGTCACTAACATCTGACCCTGCTCAAGCTGCTCAAATTGGTGCCGCAGTTCTTTCGTCTCGGAGGGTGGCATATACCTGTCCAAGAAAAGCTGAGTGAGCTGCTCCCAAGTAATGGAAGTAGAATCCGTTGGTCTGCCACGAAAATAAGACTGCCACCATCTACATGCCCTGCCCTTCAGCTGGAAAGTAGTGAAGTCAACCCCATGAGACTCCAGTATCCTTATGTTGTGCAGTCTATCCCTGCACCTAACAACGAAATCATTAGCATCCTCATGGCTCTCACCTATGAAGACAGGAGGGTGTAACCTCGTCCATCTGTTCAATAACTTTTGTGGATCACCGTCCACAGCTGGTCTAGGCTCAGGTGCTACTGCTGCAACTAGCTGGGGCCCATACGCGAGTAGTGCACCCAGAGTCAGATATACCGCAGTTGCATGTCTTGGGGCCTGGGCAGTAGGGTATGTGCTCTCCCTCCTACCTGAGATGTGGCCGGGTCTGTTGGAAATAAACCAGCGTGGGTCATAGTATCCATGAACAGCATCATACGGCCCATAATCTCCTGGAAGCCCGACGCAATCATGAAATCCACCATGGCAGGCTCTCTGCGGGCACCTCGCCCTGCTCCTCAATGAAAGGATCCTCTGCTGGATCCCCTGGTGGTGCAATTGGGGAAGCTCTAAGACTTCCTCGTCCCCTACCTCGGGCCGGTGCACTCCCCTAGCCTCTGCCCCGACCTCTAGCAACAGGGGGAGCAGCTCCTCCCAGGTATAGAATGTCAGTCGTACGCGTCCTCACCATATGTGAGAGAATAGAAGAATGAAATTTTTTATACCATCAACCGCACGATAGAGGATGAATAAAGAGTAGTTTCCTAACACCTTATAGCCTCCCGAAGATAAGTACAGAGATTTCCGTACCAATCTGCAAGACTCTATTTGGTTTGCCCATTACTTGGGAGACCTACATGAACCTAGTGCTCTGATACCATGTTGGCACGACCCAATTTCAAATTTAGGTCGCGACGGCGCCCAACACCGAGGTTAGGCAAGCCAACATTTAATCAACCAACGGTTTCATTTATTTTACCAAAACATTTCCAACATTTACTTAACAACAACAACAACAACCCAGTATAATCCTACAAGTGGGGTCTGGGGAGGGTAGTGTGTACGCAACCCTTACCCCTACCTAGGGTAGAGAGGCTGTTTTCAATAGACCCCCGGCATCCTTCCCTCTAACATTTACTTAGCTTAAGTTTAAAGCATTCGATAATAACGAACAGTTTAGGAAATTTAAAGCTAAAATGACCAAAAGAAGTCATAATTAAGTAATTACATCCAAAAAGAATAGTCTACTAATGTGTGTGCCAGGAACTAGTGTCACGAGTGTGTGTGTGTGTGTATATATATATATATATATATATATATATATATCATACTACCTGAAATAGAATAGACAATAAAAAACAAAAAAGGAGACTCCACACGCTGCTGAATGGCATCAGAAGGGAGCAGCTCACCATGGAAACTTAGCCAAATATCAAGAATGCGCACCAGACGGGTAGCAAGATGCACCTGCCTCAGATCATGTACAGTTAAGTACAAAAGAGTAGTATGAGTACATAAACAATATGTACCCAATAGGTATCCAGTCTAACCTAGAAGAAGTAATGACGATGGGTTGACTTGACACTCACTAGGGCCAATAATGATATATTCCAAGTGTAACACTAAGCGGGTATAGTATGAATAGCAAAGACAGTTTTGAGAGCAAGAGAAAGTAAAACGGTCTTCCACAAGGGACATGTCAAATCACAGTCTCACCATGTAACAACTTGCATTTCAAAGCAATTAAACAATATAAATCACGAAAAGTTTCAAACAAATAACACGCGCACATCATGCCGAGGTCGTACGGCCCGATCCAACATAATATTAAACTGTGCACTGCCTGAGGGTCAAATGGCGCGAACCATAGATGCATCTATTTCTGCCGAGGTGCTCGTCCCGATCCGATCTATTTACTGTCGAGGCGTTCGACCCCATCCACAAAAAACAACTTATTTTTCAAGAACACATTTACCATTTATAGTCAAGTATTTCATACAACCTGTCTAGTACGTGAGTCAATCCTCATACAATCATTTTTTATAAATCCCTAACATGATTCAAGTAATTACTTTGGCAAACAAGGGCATGACATTTCAAATATAGCATGATACGGGTCCTAAATTACCCGGACAATAGCATAACAGTAGCTACGTACGAGCTCTCATCACTTCGTATGTACGAAGCTCCCAAAAATAGATGCAAACATGTATTTAATTCAGCTATGGGATTAATTTCCTCGTATCAAGCCCACTTCCAAATTCAAGGACGCGCTCAAACCTCCAAACTTGACGCCCAACAACTCAAAACTAGCCAAACATTACATAAACTAATCAATCTATGCTCGGAAGTTCATAATTCCACCATTTAAGTGATTACCCAAACTAATTTGCAAGATTTCTAAAATTCACCCCCGGGCCCACATGTTCGGATTTCGGAAATTCTCAAAGAAAATTGTTTCCCATAACCTTAGGATCAAGAGTATGTGATTTTTACTAGATTTCATAACAAATTTTGTGGTTAAATCTTATTTTTATCAAAACCCTAGGTTATACTCTAAACCCATAATTTTCACTAATTTGCATGTTGTAAGCTACCCAAAACTATGTATTAAACTCACATTAGGTAGGAATTACTTACCTCACGAAGCTAGGTTTAAGTCTCCCCTTTTGAAGTTCCCAAATCGCCCAAGTATAGAGTGAAGTGAGTCAAAAATAACAAACTCCCGTATTAAATGAAGGCCACTGCCTTCAGTGATTTTCGCATCAGCAGCGCGTGGGCCGCATCTGCGGAATAGGGCAGGAGCGGATATGGTCGCACCTACGGACAGATGAATGCACCTGCGGTTTTACTTTTGTGGAAAAGGGACCGCATTTGTGGAACCTGGGCTCCGCTCTTAGGCTGCATCTACGCAGCTTCGCCCACACCTGCGAGCTCGCACCGGCGGCTGCCCAACCGTAAGTGCTGTCGCACCAGAATTGGTGCACTTGCAGCTCATTTTGAGCTTGGACTCAACTCGACGCTCGAAACAACATTAAAACTAAGAATCACACCCTAAAACCAATTGAATCAAACTTATGAACTTTAAGTTCTTCAATCTAATTCCAACACGCCGAAACGTACTCATACTACTCGGAATGATACCAAATTTTGCGTGCAAGTCTTAAATGACATTAAGGAACTATTACCGGTCTCAAAAATCTGTTTGGACCTCAATATTATCAAAACACGTTCCATCCACAATTATAGAACTTCAAAAACTTCAAGAATCCAATTTTCACTATTTGGTGCCAAAACGCTCTCGGGTCATCCGAAACTCGTTCCGAACATATGCCCAAGTCCGAAATCATCATACGAACCTATTGGAACCGTCAATTCTCGATTTCAAGGTCGTTTACTCAAAAATATTGACCAAAGTCAAACTTGGCCTTTAAAGCCAGCCTGAAGGAACTAAGTGTTCTGATTCCAACCCAAACTCTTTCAAATCCTTAACCAACCATCCCCGCAAGTCATAATTAATAAAAGCAAGTACGGAAAGTCTTATTTTGGGGCACAGGATTTTAGAATGCAAAATGACCGGTCAGGTCTTTACACCTATTTTCCTTGATCCTTAACGCCTCTAGGATGTAAAAGTGAGTTAGTTATGAGTTAATGTATTTTGACCCACGAGAATAACTCACTCCTACAATATTTTCTTTATCAATTGTCTCAAAGAATAATGAGTATCTTGGTTTCTTTACTTGCAAAAACAATATAGTGAAGTCTATCATATTTTTGATAGTTTACATGATACTCGTACTTGAAAAATGAATGTGATATAAATTTTTTTGTTAGTTGAAAACCATGTTGTAATGATTATATCCATTAGGCAAAGTAAATTATTGATCTGTGTAACAGATGTTTGAATCATTCACAAGGATAGTGAAATAAATATGTGAATAACATTCTGTCAAAGTATTAGAAATATTAGAAATTTGGTTCCTAGTTGGAGACGATCGTAGAGGCAGCAAAATAGGAATTTTCAACAAGTATTTTATATATGTTTTCGATAAGATGTGGTATGTACTCGAAGCGAAATATTATCTTGAAATTTTAACCATATTATGAGTCACCCAGAGGAGGGTGACACTGCCCAAAACAAGAGGGATCTGAAAACTTACAATATTTGGAAAATGAAAGATTTCTCTACACGTGAAATTATTGTAAGTTCAGTTGTTGATGATCTTGTTCAACGTCGGCCTACAACCTTTTTTTTTTCAAGGTTGAGCTTGTTCAATTGAAGCTAATGCTATGTTGCCCTTCCCTTGTTCAAGATAAATCGAGGACTTTCTTTTAGCTACCGGCCCAAACAAAGGAGATTAGCCTCTTGATCGATCGATTGATTGGATCGAAGTACGAAGGGTTGCCTTAGTCTCAAATAGGGCGCAAGCTAGGGACATTACTATATGAATGAGACTTCATCCTTATTACATAACAAACGATATCTCAAATTCCAAAAATGCTCCTCTAGTCCCGAGCCTCTTATTTAATCTTGCTATACGTCCAAGCCTTCTCCCATCGGTAGTTGGAAGCAGAACTAAAATTGTATATAACTGAAGGAAAGGCTATATAGGTACGATAAGAGGGTACGGTTAAGCAGGTAAGCGAAGGATCTCTCTCTCGCTATGTGGTCTTGTGTAAAGTCATCCACAAATGTGAGCAATATCCTACTACTCAAGCCATGCGGGTACATTTAAGAGAGGCATATGGAGGTACAACTGTGACTTGCCTTCGACATCCGACAATCAAGTTTGACATGTATGTAATGTGTCATGATCACAGTGTCAAAAAACATCTAAGGGTGATATCAAATATGATTGATCAACTCAAAGTGTTGGTCGTGTTCTCTCCGATGAGAAATAGGTTCAGGTAGTGATTCAGTCTCTTCCCAATAATTGGAAATATCTTAAGGTTAACTTGACCCATAATGATAGCATCAAATTTTTTGTTGATGTTACCCGTCATGTGGAGCTTGAAGATGAGAGGCTTGGTGTTGCTAAAGTTGTACCTAGTGCCTTTGTGGCAGAATCAAGTGGTACAAAGAGATCAAGCTTCAAGCGCAAGAGAAACTAGAAAAATGACAAGAAGGGTAAGGAAACCAGAGAAGGATCCTCCAAGAAAATGAACAAGCCAAATTCCAAGAAAGGAAAATGGTTCTACAAGAAGAAAGACAAGAGCAAGATGAAATGTTATAATTACCAAGCTCCAGGGCATTTTGCTCGTGAGTGCACTGAGCCGAAAAATGTAGCATTTCAAAATGCATCTCTAAGTGCTATATATGTTTCTAGCACTATTTTACTAAATGGATCTTATCCTGTATGGATTGTAGATTTAGGGGACACCGACCATGTAAGCCGTGATAGAGAATCGTTTATAGAGTTTCGTCGAGTTTCAACTGGATCAAGTCATGTATATGTGGGAAACAACGCAAATCTTGAAGTCAAAGGGATAAGCACTTGCAGAATGGACATACGTGATGGCCTATCTTTGATGTTGCATGACGTCTTATATGTTCTAGAGATCCAGCGAAACTTAGTATCTATGTCTGTTCTTCTAGATTTAAATTTCATTTGAACTTTAGTCTCTATGGTCTTAGAATTACTCTAGACAGTGTTTTTTATGGTTTTGGACATCGTTATGATGATTTTATTGCGTTAACTTGTAATCCTTCTTATAACTATTATGTTGAATGTTGTGTTATGGCATGCTACTCTAGTAATAATGGTGTTGATTTTATTACATGGCATGCAATATTAGGTCACATAGGGCAGGATCGAATGAATAGATTGGCTAAGGAAGGACATTTAGGTTCTTTCTCTAAAATTGAAATGCCAACTTGTGAAAATTGTCTTCTCGGATTATGCGTAAACCATTTTGAAAGGCAAAGAGCTGATTTTTCATTACGATTAATCCATCTTGCATGCTTTAAAAAATATTTTAATGAAGTTGAGAATCAATTAGACAAAAGGATTAAGACCATAAGAACTAATAAAGGGTGTGAATATCTATCAAAAGAATTTGAAGAATTGTGTAATGAAAAGGACATCAGCAAACAATTAACTATTCCTTACACACCTCGACAAAATGGTGTAGCAAAGAGGAGGAATAGAACACTACTGAACATGATAAGGTCCATGATGGCACATGTAAATTTACATATCTCCTTTTGGAGAGATGCGTTATTGACTGCAACCAACATATTGAACAAAGCGCCTTCTAAATCAATTTCTTCCACTTCTTATAAGGTATAGACTGGTCATAAACCATACTTATTATGATTTACCTTGGGGATGTGCTGCATATGTAAGAGATTCTTTTAGCAAGTTTGGTAAATTAGGTCCAAAAGGCAAGAAATATATCTTTATAAGATAATCAGAAGACTCCAAAGGATATGTGTTCAATGGTTAACTAGAGGATGGAAGTGTTATTGATTGAATCACGAGAAGTCACATTTCTGGGAAATGATTTTCCAAAGAAGGGCGAGGTAAAGAATAGAGAGCCTCTTTATGAAATGTTGAACTCAGATAGTCAGCAAGTGTCTTCTGACACAGTTGATAATAAAATTGAACAAATCTTATTCTTGATTCGGGTGGGAGTGGGAACTCTCAATCCCAAAATCCTTTTGATGAACCTGAATTTCAACTAAGAAAGGGTGTCAGGAAATATATACACAAACGTACTTATGAGATTGAATATTACATTTTCTTGGTATTGATCACGTCCAAATCACACCTCAAAAGAGATATGAAATGGTCGTACGCAATAATAGAAACCCAACTAAGAGCCGTAGTCGAATCCAAAGGGCGCCAAGATGGGAGTTAGGGGTATATATTCCAATTGCAGGGGTATATATTTCAACTTGAGCAATTGGATTATCTAGATTTCACTTCCACAACAAGGATTTGTTTGTATTTCTAATGTTAGACTAATGGTTGCAAAATAATGAAAGAAGACTAGAGATAATTGTTTTAAGGTTTTTCCAAATCTTTAAAAAGTCTAGGCTTGTGACCATGACCTTAGTGTTTGCCTAATGGGATAAAGACTTTAATGTTTGTTTTGCCGATTTGGGTGTCTTATAGCTCGTAGCTCTAAATTACCCACTCAATACCTCTCGTTCAGAGAGTGGGTTTGCCCAATTTAGCTTTCTCAAGACCAAATGGGTATAACCCAAAACAATTCGTAAGTGCTCAAGTCAGGTTATTACTATCTCTAGGTTGAACCCTTAATTAGGTTAATCAATCTCTTAATTGACCCAATTCCTTGTTAGCCTGGTTATCCTAGACTATGTCCCTCTTTCTCAAGTAGAGACTAAGTCAAATAGGCATGAATCAATGATTTCAACCATTAATTCTAAACTTGAAGTATGAACTAAGCTAAATAATCAACACCCAATCATAAACAAGCATAACATTAATCACCCATGGGGTTTACATACTAGGGTTGGATCATAATCCTAGTAAAAATCTAGCTACTCATTATGGGATTTGAAGAAAATAAAGATGGAAAGCTAATTAAACTCATAATGGAAGATTAAAATGATGAAATCTAATGTAAAAATACTCAATTAAGCTAAAACTTTCTAAAATAGCAAAGAGAAACGGCTACAACAGCTTCCTATGTTCAAAAACTTTCTGTGAAACTCGTCTAATTATACAAGGCTAAAAATCTCGAACAAAAATACCCCTTCGGAGGTTCTACAGCCGAACAATTCCATGTGCGGTCCGCAGATTTCTTCATCTGGTAGGAACTGGAGTTCTATGACACGTTTCTGAAATGTAGCCGTGAGGCATTCTTCAAGGTAACACTTTTGCGGTCCGCACAATTAGGACTGCGGCCGCAAGGCACTCTTCTACAGCCACACAAATCTTGTATGGTCCGCAATTCACAGAAGCTCCTCGACTTGATCTTTTTGCATACTCTCTGATCTTCGGCTCAGTCCAGCTTTACGATCGCACAATTCATGTTCGGTCCGCACTTCGCGCAAATGTTTGCTAGATTTTTCCTATTTGTTTTCGGCCATAGATGAAATTCTGCGGGCGCAAAATTCCTTCTTCGGACCGCACATTTGTGCTTCTACGCCCTTGATTGCCTTGTGCTTGGAATACTCTTTTTTGAGTCGTATTTCATCTCGGGAGATCAACTTCCAGCATTCCTACAATTTTGCACAATTTCATTAGTTTTGGGAACATGATTCAATGCTTCTAGACTAAAACAAAATCTAAAAGGCGCTAATAAGCCGTCAAAACCCCCACTTATCAGGTATCTCCCACATAAATGGATGAGCCAAAGTCTTTGACTAGGCTTTATCGAGCCCTGAAAAAGATGAGTGGATGAAATCAATGAAAGAAGAATTACAGTCCATGAAAACAAACAAAGTCTAGGATCTATTTGACTTTCCTCCTGCGTGTAGATCCATTAGAAACAAATGGGTTGTCAAATCTAAACACAAAGCGGGTCAATAGAAATAAGCAAGGCATGATTGACGGCAAAGGGCTTTACTCAAGAAGTTGAAATAGATTATGAGGAAACTCTTTCACCAGTTGTGAAGTTTACCTCAATTCGCTTACTTTTGGCTATTGTTGCAGATTTGGATTCGGAATTACACCAAATGGATGTGAAGACTACTTTTCTCAATGAGAACTAAATGAAAAAATCTACACGGAACAACATGTAGGCTTCATCGTTAAAGGTCGAAAAAAGAATGTATGTAATTTGAAAAGATCTATTTATGTCTTTGAGAAATCTTCAAGGCAATGGTATTTGAGATTTCACCATGATCAATGAATACCATTGTATTTATGTAAATAAGTCCAATGGAATATTTTTAATTCTTCCATTTTACGTGGAAAAACTTATATAAAGAACATTTTGGGGCTTTTTCTCATGAATAATTGCAAATCCATGGATACTCATATAGCAAGAGGTGAAACTTAAAGATTTGAAATGTGTCCCAAGTGCCACGTCCTTACTCGTTAACTAAGTATACATGCGACACTTGACAACTCGCTCACGATCTTGCACAACTTGCTCACGTTCTTGCTATGTCAAGTCAGCCTTACTACACTCAAGATCGCTAAGAGTATGGTAGAAAGAACACAAGAGAATTGTTAAGTGAAGCTTTGTATTAGAGAGAAATTGATTGTTTTGCTTGGTGTAAAATGAATTCCCCCCTATTTATACTAATCACCTAGGGGCTAGTGTGTAAATAATAATTGTTCCACAAGTCCTTCCATATTTACAAATAAGTACACCCTCTAGAGTTTTCTATAAGCCTAGAAGATTCCAAGGACTTTCCTAGCAATTCCACAAGGATCTAGGGTCTTCCAAAGTAAATGTCCATACTTCTCTAGAATCTTCTCACAAATGCTAGCCTTCCTCTTCTGTAATCTTCCACATGGCATTAATATATGCCAAATGGCGCCTATGTGGCATGATGACATGGCGAGTCATCACACTCTGCCACACCTATTATTGCAACGACCGCAGCGCAATGTTGCTGCATAAACTCTCGGATATTATCTTTGAATTGCCACAAGTCTTCATATCGTTCCCACGTGGCCTCCTCCAGTGATTGCCCTTTCCAATGGATGAAGAACATAGAGGTGGCTTTTTGCCCTTGTTTTCTCCTAGCCTGGTAATCTATGATAGCCTCAATCTCCCTATTATATGAGGAGGTAATATTCATAGGGGCTCGACTTGAGTGGCCCCTACTCGGATCATCCTTATCTTCATGATATGTCTCAAGCATGCTATCATGGAAGACAAGTTAGATCTTAAGATGCGATGGCATGTCAAGCTTGTATGAGATATTTCCTACTTTGGAGATGATCTTAAATAGCCCCTCATACTTGCGAATCAGATTCTGATGCATGCCTCGTAAGGCCCTGAACTGTCTTGGGTTACAATTCACCATGACCATGTCCCCAACATTATAGTCCGTGGGACGCCGCTTAGATCCGCAAACTTCTTCATCTTCTTAGCTGCCTAATCTAAGTAGGACTTTGCAGTGTCACGTTGTTCCTCCCATCCTTTGGCCATATGATAAGGCCCCAAACTCTTTTACTCGAAAGTGGTTGGTAATGAATGTGGAATTTGTGGTTGTTGGCCTGTGGCTAGCTCAAATGGTGTCCGCCCCTTGGAATCACTCCGCTGCAAGTTATAATAGAATTGGGTGATGTTTAGGAGCCTTGCCCAATCTTTCTGATGCGCGCTTACATAATGACTCAAGTAGCATTCTAGTAAGGCATTGACCCGTTCCATTTGTCCATCCGTCTGTGGGTGGAAACTAGTGGAAAAGTGCAGTTTCGTGCCAAGTATGTCAAATAACTCTCTCCAAAGGTTTCTAGTAAAACGGGGGTCTCGATCATTGATAATATGCCTTGGTAAGCCCCAATACTTTACCACTTTCTCAAAGAATAGTTTCACGGCTTCCTTGGCAGTGCAACCTGGTGAGGCGGGAATGAAGGTGGCATATTTGGAAAATCTATCCACCACCACCATAATAGAACCATAATCATCGTACTTTGGTAGGCAAGTGATAAAGTCCATAGTCATGCTCTCCCATGGACGTTCTGCAATTGATAATGGCTCCAAATGTCCTCCGAGTTTTTGTCGCTCAGCCTTGTCCTGTTGACAAACAAGACAAGTCTTCACATAACACTCTATGTCATCTTGCATGTGAGGCCAATAGTAGACTGACTCAACCAAGGCCCTAGTGCGACATTGGCCTGGATGACCAGCCCACATTGTGTCATGACTCTCCCTTATGATTCGTCGTCTAATGTCTCCAAACTTAGGCACGTAGACTCACCGGCCTGTGGTAAGTAGTAGGTTGTCTTCGACCCAAAAAATGTCTCGTATTGCCTTGGTTTGCAAACTCGATAAGTTGTTTGGTTGCTGGATTATGTTGCATGCCTTCTTTTATAGCCTCACGAGTGTCCCATCTTGTTGAAGTGATTTCAACTAGTTCGGCTTTCTGTCTTAAGGCATCGGCTACAACATTGCCTTTGCCGGGCTTATACTCCAGCACATAATCAAATTCGGCCAAGAAATCCTGCCACCTAGCTTGTTTTGGTGTGAGCTTCTTTTGCGTCTGAAAGTACCTTGTAGATAAATTGTCGGTCTTGACCACGCATCTTGACCCGAGGAAATAATGTCGCCATGTACGAAGGCAATGCACAATGGTAGTCATCTCCTTCTCTTGAGCTGTGTAACGCCGCTCCGCCTCATTTAACTTGTGGCTCTCAAATACTATGGGATGATTATCCTGCATTAAGACACCCCCAATGGAATAATCTGAGGCATCTTTATGCACTTCAAATGTCTTGGAAAAGTCAGGTAATGCCAAGACTGGCTCCTCTGTTACAGCTGCCTTGAGGTCTTCAAACGCCCTTTGACAATACTCCATCCAAACCCATGTTTGTTCTTCCTTAGAAACTCCTTCAATGGTGCGGCCTTTGCTGAGTAGCCGCTGATTAATCGACGATAGTAGTTAACAAGGCCAAGGAAGGATCTCAACTTTGTTACCTTTATAGGTTCCTCCCACTACTGGATAGCACGGATGTTAGCCTCGTCCATGCGTAGCTCGCCATTGCTAATAACATGGCCTAATAAGTGCACCTTTGATTGTGCAAACTCACATTTCTCCCTCTTGATGTATAGCTCGTTCTCCCGCAAGACTTGTAAAACCTTCCTTAAGTGCTCCATGAACTGATCAAGGTAGGGATGAAAAATCTTGTTCATAAGGGTGCAAAATGTGGTTGGTGCGTTGGTTAAGCCAAAGGGCATCACCAACCACTCAAAGCTTCCATATTTCGTCAAACATGTTATCTTCGGCTCATCCCCTTCTGCAATGCAAACCTGGTAGTAGCCCTTGCGAAGATCCACCTTGCTAAAGTACTTAGCTTGCCCAAGTCTATCGAACAAGTCAGAAATGAGTGGGATCGGGTACTTATTCTTCATTGTGACCTTATTAAGTGCTCGGTAGTCTATGCACAAGCGCAACGACCCATCCTTCTTCTTCTGGAACAATACTGGTACGCCGAAAGGTGCCTTTGATGGGTGATGTGACCAGCATCTAGCAGCTCTTTCAATTGTTTTCTGAGCTCCTCTAACTCGGGCGGTGCCATACGATATGGGACAAATACGGGTGGCTTAGCCCCTGGCTCCAACTCAATCTTGTGTTCCACCTCTAGACTAGGTGGCAAGTGCTTCGGAAACTCCTCGGGAATGACATCCTTTTTTTCCTCAAGCAACTTCTCTATGCAAGGCGCAATATCTCTTGAAAACTCTTGTCCTCCTCTAGACTTGCAATGGTTGCCATGAATGTCAGCTCCCCCTTCTTGATCCCCTTGAAAACCTGCATGGCTGAGAGTTGTGCTTGGATCTGTTCGTGTGGAATAGTCACTGTAGGTACCATGCAAGCTCCTTCTCCATCCATAACCAAGAGAACTTGGAGATAGGGGTCGATAAAAGTATGACAATGTCTAAAGAACTATTGCCCCAGTATGATGTCAAAGATATCCATAGCGGTTACAGTAAAGTTTTTCATACCTTCCATTGTTCCCAATTTGACACCAACGCCATTAGGTACCCCACTAGCATTTTTTAGCTCAGCATTCATGGTCTTGACGCGAGATTTGGTTGGAGCAAGCTTCAATCTTAGGCTCTTTGCGGCAGCCTCAGTCACGAAATTATGAGTTGCTCTAGTATCCACCTTTGCACGAGCGGTCTTGTTGTTGATGGTGAGATCCATATACTGATTGCCATTCCTAGTAGGCTGGATAGCTTGCTTTGTGACACCACCACATAATCCGATCATACCTAACTGTGTGGTTCCCGAACTCTATCCTTGTGGCTGCTCCTTTCGTTCACGGACCATGGAACTAAGGCTCTTGAGGTCGGGACAATTCCTGAAGTTGTGCGACCCCCCGCATATATAGCATCCCTTCTTCTCGGCGTAGCCCTGACGTCCACTCGACTTTTTAGAATCTTGAGTCTTGGAGTATTATTGTTGTATCTCCTTTCCTTTGCCACGATCTCCCCCACCTTTGACATCGTTAAGCTTTGACTCCTTGCCTTTGCCTTTGTCGTGCCTGTCATGCCTGAAATCCATCAATGATTCAGCTTCCACTATGGCTTGGTCTATATCCGCGACTTGCCGACGTTGTAAATCTTGTTTAGCCCAATTTTGCTACCCGTCCATGAAATGGAACAACAAGTCATCATTGGTCAGGTTAATTTGAAGCATAAGGGTAGCGAACTGCTTGACATAGTCACATATGCTCCATTTTTGCTTCAACTCCCTAAGTTTGCGCCGAGCCTCGTACAAGACATTGTTTGGTAAGAACTGTCGCTTGAACTCGGCTTAGAACTGATCCCAAGTGCTAATGGTACATAGAACTTTATCCACATCGGTCATCTTCCTTCTCCACCATAGCATGGAGGTCTCTGAGAGGTACAACACGGCAGTGCTGATCTTGGCCTCGTCGTCCCTCACTTTTCCCTGCCTGAAGTAGTTCTCCAAATTCCTAAGGAAGTTTTCCACTTCTTGTGCATCACGAACACCTTTGAACACGGGGGTTTGGGAGCCTCGATCTTATCCTCCCTCGTCACCACAACATTGTTGGCTGCCTCAGTCACGCCACCACTAACATGCTCCTTGAGTGACTCTATCTTTGTCTTCATAGCATCGATAGTACTTAAAGCCTCCATGAGTCTGCACTCTAAGGCAGTGATGGTTTGCCTTAGTTCCATCTCAGTCTGTGAATGTCCCTCCAAGTTATTTCGGATACTCTCAATATTTTCAAGAGTGTGCCCCTTAAGAACGCTAAGGGTGCCTTCCATATTACCCAAAATTTGGCCAAAGATCTCCACGGCATCCATCCCCACGTTCATATTCATCATCCACTTTTTACCGAGCGAGACATCCACGGGAAGGACTTCCAATTCATCCTCGCTCGCCTCAGTGGCAGATGGTTCTTGGGATGTAAGCCCTTCGTTCGAAACAACCACGGGTGGCACCTCTTGGTTATTTTTTGTGGCATTCCTCTTTTTGTTACGGACGCTCTTGCCAGCAACATCCTGGATGACGTTGTCTTGGGTGTTGGCATCGTTAATTTCTCCATCGTTCGTCATTCCCTTAGTTGTAACCTGGCTCTGATACCACGTTGTCACGTCCTTAGTTGTTAACTAAGTACACGTGCGGCACTTGACAACTCGCTCACGGTTTTGCACAACTTGCTCACGTTCTTGCTGTGCCAAGTCAGCCTTACTACACTTAAGATCGCTAAGAGTATGGTAGAAAGAACACAAGAGAATTGTTAAGGGAAGCTTTGTATTAGAGAGAACTTGATTGTTTTGCTTGGTGTAAAATGAATGCCCCCCTATTTATACTAATCACTTAAGAGCTAGTGTGTAAATAATAATTGTTCCACAAGTCCTTCCATATTTATAAATAAGTACACCCTCTAGAATTTTCTACAAGCCTAGAAGATTCCAAGGACTTTCCTAGCAATTCCATAAGGATCTAAGGTCTTCCAAAGGAAATGTCATACTTTTCTAGAATCTTCTCACAAATTCTAGCCTTCCTCTTCTGTAAGCTTCCACATGGCATTAATATATGCCACATGGCACCTACATGGCATGCTGACATGGCGGGTCATCACAAAAGACTGAAAATGAAAAGGAAGACATTTCTCGAGTTCCGTATTCAAGTATTGTCGTGAGCTTGATATACGCTATGATGTGTACTCGTCCGGACATTTGTTATGGTGTAGGTCTGATTAGAAAGTATCAATCCAATTCTAGAAGAGAGCATTGAAAACCTGTGAAGAGAATTTTTATATACCTGAAGGGAACTGCTGATTATTCACTATGTTATTGTGAAAATATTTATACTTGAGAGGAATACAGATGATGATTGGGCTGGTGACTAGAATGATAGAAAATCAATATACGGTTATGCTTTTTTACTTAATTTTGGTGCTATTTCATGAAAAAGTAATAAATAAACATATACAACCCTTTCGACAATAGAAGTTGATTACGTGGCTTGTGCGTCTGCAGTACAAGAAGTTATTTGGTTGAACAGATTCTTTGAACATTTGAATATTACAAAGAACTCTCATGGTCACATGGCTCTATATTATGATATTTAAGCGGCTATTGCATACACAAAAGATCCTAAGTATCATAGCAAGACCAAATACATCGACATTAAGTATAACTTTGTGAGATACATGAATAGCAAGTGGAGAGAATAATTTAATATATATTCCTACGCGAAATATGTTAGCTGATAATTTTACAAAGGTGATATCTAGAGACTTATTTGAGAAGCATGATATGGCTTTAGGTTTGCGAAAATATTACTGAGCTTATGGATTTTAAAATGACTTTATTATGATAATATGCTCATCAATTTGACTCTTGAATTTATGTTCATATCTAGTATGCATGTGATGATATTTTGTTGATAAAATGTGGCGAACTACTCGTAAGATTGACTCTCTTACACGAGTAATCGCCTCTTACGTTGAGAATCATGAAGAGATAAGACCTCATAGAACCATGAATAGTGTGAGGTCATATTTCACTTGTAAAGGTTGGTCTTGACAACTAGTCAAACTTGCAAATTCCATCATTCGATTATGACTTGTTCTGTAAGCCAGATGCGAGTTTCTCTAAGAAGATAGATTGAGGATTATTGAAGTGAGAAATTCACATTTGTAGGTGTCTAGACCAAGATCTGTACAATGTTGGATGAATAAAACAATTAGACACGTACACTAATATATGGTGAGAACACCGTAACACGTGTTTCATACCACATGTGCTGATGACCAATGGCTAATGGAAGAATTGATCCCTACTTCTTCATTTTGTGACATCCCCAAAAGTTATATTAACTTTTATTGAAATACTCTTTGACCTTTTATTGTTTCTTGAAGTTCCAATCGATGTTGCTACTTTAGCATGTCACTAAGATCCATGAGTGATTCGGCAATGTAGTGCATGTCTAGGAAAACAGTTGATCTGGGATGAATAGTTTTGAGTAGAAAAGGAAGACAAAAATAACAACAACAACAACAACAACCCAGTTAAATCCCACAAGTAGAGTCTGGGGAGGGTAGTGTGTACGCAAATCTTACCTCTACCCCGAGGGGGTAGAGAGTTTATTTTCGCACAGACCCTCGGTTCAACAAGGCGAAAAAAGAGAATATATCAGTACCATCAACAAAAAACCATAGAAATAACAACAACAACATCACAATAACCAGTAAATAGATGGAAAGTAGAAATAATAACCAGTAAAGAGAAAGGGAAGACAACTAAAATAAATAATATAACTTGTATTCATAGGTCGACCATTACAGTTACCATAGGGTAACAAGTGTAATTGTGGATAAAGCTATACATGAACTCCAGTTCACCTCTTTTCAAGAATGAGGGATCGGATAACAAGCTATAGGAGTAGCGAAAGATGTATGGGGTATTGCGAGTAATAAGATCCTCATGCAAGTAATGAATCATTTTCGAATGTTATTGGATTCATACATAGAGCTTTAGTACAACCTTAATTGTTTTTGGAATGTTTATAGCTCTAAGTGCTCGCAGATCGCACCAACTATTTGCCAATATGAATTGTGTGTCAAAGACATTGGTCTAGCCCACTATGAGCGAAGTGGGAGATGTTGAATTATGGGTTGTGGGTCGCTCCATGAGGCCTGACCCGACCCTGTTAGGAGATATAAGTATGAGAGGATAAGAGGTTACCACACAAGCACAAACTCCCACTAAAGTAAATGTGCAAAAGGAAGTGGAAGTTATCTTCCTTAACTACTACTACTCTACCTATTTATGTTAAAAAATATATCGAACTTCTCAAGTGAAAGAATTTTCTCTCTGACTAATCCTCTGTACACGGAAAAAAAAATACATATGGGAGCAAATTTTTTAGTAGCACTTACAACGATTTCCGTTGCGTTTAAGGTACACACAATTTATTGTTCTTGCTCCGTAATATATATTAACAGATATATTCAGACTCGATGAGAATTAAAATAAGTCATAATAATAAATTATTAACACATAGCCGAGAACAAAAAATTTAAAAAAGAAAAAAAAACTCAAGGTGACTTTCAATGACACTTTTTGAAAGAATACGGAACCCATTTGTGGTATTTTTGGACAAGTGTGACATAAATGACTGTAAAAAAAAAGTGATCATTCTTAATATAGCGCTCTTTAAAGAGTGATCGGAGTTGAATTTCAAGAAGTTCGGAGTCAATTTGGAAAGAAAATTCTCATTTCGGAAGTCTAAAGTTGGAAGAATTGACTAAGATTGGATTTTTGAGTAAACGACCTCAGAATCAGGATTTGAAGGTTCGAGCAGGTTCGTATGATGATTTCGTACTCGGGCGTATGTTCGGATCGGGTTTTGGATGACCCGGGAGTGTTTCGGCTCATGTTGTAGAAGTTAGCATTTTAGAAGAAATTTCATAAGTCTAGGTTGAAGTGCATTTCAGTGATATCGATGTCTGTTTGAGATTTTGAGTCTGGGAATAGCTCTGTGTGGTGATTCTGGAGTTAGGAGCATGATCGGAAGTGAATTCGGAAGTCCGTAAGTTATTTTGAGGTCATTTGGCTAAAGATAGAAATTTAAAAGTTTTTGAGAAATCCGACCGATAGTGGAAATTTTGATATCGGGGTCGAAATGCGATTTCAAAAGTTGGAGCAGGTCCATAATGTTGAATGTGACTTGTGTGCAAAATTTGGGGTCAATCGGACGTGATTTGACGGGCTTCGACATCGAGTGTAGATTTTGGAAATTTCAAAGTTCATAAAGATTGAATTGTGATGCGATCCATTGTTTCGATGTTATTTGATGTGATTTGAGGCCTCGAGCAGGTCCGCATTATGTTTTGGAACAGGTTGGAGTGATTGGACAGGGGCCTCGGGTGGATTCCGGGTGGTTAACATATCAAATTTGAAGTTAAGGAAGAGCTGAAGCTGCTGGTGTCTTGTGTGACCGCACCTGCGAGGCTTTGGCCGCAGGTGCAGAGCCGCAGGTGAGGCTTTGGTGGTCGCAGATGCGGAGTTGGCTGTCTTGATTGGGGGCGCAGGTGCGAGGCTGTTTCCGCACCTACGAAAGCGCAGATACGGACAAGGGAGCGCAGGTGCGGAGCCCGGTTGGGAAAGAGGAAGCCGCAGGTGCAGAGGATTTGGGCGCACCTACGGGCGCGCAGGTGCGGGCTAGGAGACCGCAAGTGCGGAAGGACTAGAGGCAGTGTGTTCTTTTAAAACGGGAAATTTGCCATTCTTCTCCCATTTTCATTTCGTGTGGGCGATTTTGGAGAGCTTCAAGAGGAGAGTTTCATCAAGCAACTCTAGGTAAGTGGTTTCTTCCTATTATTAGTTAAATATATGATTATACATGGATTTGAACATGGGAATTTGGAGGAATTTGGGGTTTTAAAGAAAAGACCTAGAATTGGTATTTTTGGATTTCTACCACGAATTTGAGCACGAAATTAAGAGTAAATTATATATTTGAGTTAGCGAGGCTATGGTTAAAGTTTATCTTTGAAAATTTTAGGAATCCGGGCACGTGGGCCCGAGGGAAATTTTGTCAACTTTCCGAGCAGAGTTGGAAATTTATATAAATCAAATTGTTATAAGTATTAGAGTATATTTTCATTGGTTTGTCATTATTTGGCTAGTTTTGGAGCGTTGTGCATTGATTTGAGTCATCGGAAGGGCTTGGAAGCTGGCTATGGAACTCCGGAGCGAGGTAAGTCTCCTTTCTAACCTTGTGAGGGGGAATTGTCCCCATAGGTGAACTAATTGAATATGTGCTACTATTTGTGGGGGCTACGTACGCACGAGGTGACAGGAGTCCGTGCGTAACTACTATTATGCTTGTGTCTGGGTAATCTAGGACCCACTAGCAGGCTCTACTTGTCGTACTTGTAATTTTATTGATAAAAATTAGATTGTCTAATATCATCGAATTAGTAATTGAATATTTAAGTAGGTTAAACTTCATAAAGGGCGAACATGCAGATTTTAGTTCTGATTTTTAAGGATATGCAGGATGATACATTTGCAGGAAACCAATTTGAGCCATTTGAACCAGTTTTAGTGAGACTTGGTAAATTAAGCATGCTGATTAGGCGTTAAACAAATGTAACTCGAAACAAATAGGTTGAAGGCGAAATCCTAAATAGCAGGGTATCTAATGCACACACGAAATCCTGTAGGCATATTTTCTACATGCAATGCTTATGAAAAGCAGCAGTAGAATGTCATGGCAGTTTTATTACTTGTTGTAGTTATTAACGGGGAGCAGTGTTTATAAAATGATATGAATAGACATGCTAAAATGAAGAACCTAAACATGGTTTCTGATGCATGTCCTAAACAAGATATCTATTGCGCACATATGTAAATAAGATCCTATAGGCATGTTTTCTACCCATACTACACTAATCATGCATAGTCCCCTCCCACATTCGTTATCCAGCCCCAATACATGTTTACAAGTTATTATAGGCCAAGAATAATAAATTACATCAATTAAAGGAAAATAAGAAGCTAATTCTATATGGAGCCTTCAATCCGGCCCATATCTCCCAACCCCAATCCTTTCGAGTTTCAAAGCCTTACATGGTCTGGGTGCGGCAAAGCTCCCTAAGAACCTCGTGGGTCCCTGGCCAATACCAGCACCCAGACATAGTTGCCACAATTTGAAGCATGTGCAGTGTGGAATTACCAGCCTCAGTGTGTCAAAGTTCAGAGGGAACTCAAGATTCCCTAAGCAATGCCTACACTGAAGGGGTAGAACCTAAGTTTCTAGGAGTAGTGAGAAGTGTCAGGAGTGTATTTAAAAGAGAAGAAGAATTTTTGAAAGACTTCATAAACTAAAGAGTTATTTTGACAGAGCAACTTTCGAAAACAGTAGTAAGCACAGAGAAGAATAGATCACAACAAGTTCAGCAATACAAGGACAATGGGGATTGGGGACAAATAAGTTACATAATAGGCAGAAGATGATACATGGATTCAACAAAACTTGTTTTAAACATAGTTGCATAAATCAGCAGAGGTTCAGGGAATCAGGAAACAACATGATTCAAACATGATATTAAACAGTAATGGAAACTAGCCTAATAGGTGCATACATGAATAGACAGGGCATATAGAAATTACTAATTCAACAAGAACATGTAAGTCCTAAGAGATAAAGCAAGGCAAGTACTAATGGATAAAACAAGAGATTAATTGCATGTTGAACAACAGAAATACAAGTGGAAGACAATTAGGAATATGATAAACTGAAGCAATAAGAAACACATTGGTTTGGGACTTGAATCTTAATTAGAACATACCAGTGAGAAGAGAGCGGGCAGAATGAAAGAGCAAGTAAGAGCACAAATGTTAGCCTTGGCATACAGCCGGCTAACAGTAGACAAGAGCAAAAGAGAGCAGTAGTAGAGCAGAGAGCTTTTGTGAGAAAGAGAGAGTATTACACAAGTCTGTGTGTGAGAGAGAAGCTTAGAACAGTGTTCTTGTTCGTTCTTTTGTGTAATGAAAGAGCATGAGTACTTATAGTTAAAAACAGGTGATCAAATAAGGTAAGAATCACAAATGCATGGTAATAAGAGAAGGCAGAATCCAATCAGTGTAAGAAGAATACACGGTTCCCTTAAATTATGGGATTCAAACTCAGAAATGGTAAAGACATGCAGTCACATAAGGTAAGAAAATCAATAAAAGGTTTAAATAAGGAAGGAATCCAGGTCTTATAAGTAACAGGGGACTCAAAACTAATCAACCAAAGAATCAATATATTCATTACCTTAAATCAAGGGATTCAAATTCAAACGGTAACACATAGAGGCAAGGTAAAAGATCAGTCAAGACTCAATTTAAGGAAAGAATAAGTTCACTAAGCAATAGAGTAAACAATTAAGACCAAGTTTAGGGATTCCAATTAATGAGTGATTTAATAGAGTAAAATATTACAGAAAATCAATTAACTTTAAACAATCGAATAGCATTCTGGGTTTTTAAAGAAATCTTTCAATCAATCCATCAAGTAAGGAGATTAAAAGCAGTCAAGAGAGAGTTATAACACCATACTTCAGCATATAAGTAAGACAAACAATCGTAGCAATAGACAGGTTTAGAAACGTTGACAGAAAGAGGCAAGAGTTGAACAAACATATGAATAAAATCACACAGAGGTGAGGCAAGTAGGCTAAAAACTCAGTAACAACCCATGATAATCACAGAAAACTTAGCAAGAATCAAGTAGTCAAGCCAACATGAAGAAACAAACATAGAAGTCTAAAAATTAGGGCCTTTTAACATAGGCAAGTTAAGAAGCAGTAAGAGCGTAGAATCAGTAGAGATATGCAAAATAAAAGTTTAAACATAAGGAAGAAATCAGTTTAAAACAAATGTGGAAAACTCAGAGAAACCCTAATTTTAAAAAGCAAGCAAAACGTTTTAAGGCTGATGGATCTTAAAGATCGAGTCGAGAATAGTGTAAAACATAAAGGAATAAGTTTAAATATCTAAAAATACCGGAGATTCAAGAGGTTTAGGCCAAAAATTAGGGTTTCATAAGTTACAAGAGAAGATAGGAGAACCTGACGTGAAACTCAGGAATAATGATGGTTATGGCACCAATGAGTCAAACCTCACCGGAGAAAGGCCGGAAACAACCAAAGCAGTAACCCCAGTAGTTGTTGGGCATGGTAAAGACCATTGAAGGTCTCAGAGATGAAGTAGACCGGAGAAAGAGGCGTCAAGACGGCTGGTGGTCGAAAGGGGAGAGACTGGAGGTGGCCGGAGACAGGTTGAGGGCCGTCGAAGAAGAAGACGAACCAGAAGGTTCTAGAGAGAGGGAGGAGAGGAAGAGACGAGAAGAGAGAGGATTAGTCTCGAAAGAATGAGACAAGGGGGGGTCGTTTGAGTTATTTTAGGTAAGAACGGATATGAGCCGTTTATTTTATTTGATCAACGGCTCAGATCAATTTGGGTTTGGGCCGGGTAGGAAATTGATTTGGGCTGGGTCATTTGAGGGTCAGATGGGTTGGGGTTAAATTGGGTATGAAATTTGGCTATGATTTACATAAAATAGGGCTAGATGTTAAATACCCAATAAAATAGATAATTAATTATTTAAAATATCTAATAATTATGAAAAGATGAAATTAAGTTTAAATAGGAAAAATTTGAGTAATTAACCCATATTAAGTGTAAGAAAACATAAATTTCAAATTTTAAAAGGTATAAAATGTCTAATTAGGCCATAATTGCAAAGATGGTTGTAATGGCAATTAAATAAGACCCAATTGGCCAATTTATGAAATAATTGGATTTTAATAAATAGAAAATGACTATAAATGATACACTGAGCTAGGAAGTATTTTTGAAATTATTTAGAGCATAATTTATGAATTATTTTAAATATGAAATATTAAATAAACAGGGAAATACTAATAAAAATATGGAAAAATAGGAAAAATACTCATTATTGCAAAGAGTAATTTTGAGAGCTTATATGCAAGTTTGAAAATAATTTGAGGAAAAATTGGGTGTCAACAGCTGCCCCTCTTTACCCGGGAAGGATGAAAGAGTTGTCGGGTAAAGATATGATGGCCAATTTTGACCGAGATGAAACTGTGGGATAGGATTTGGCCGCACCCTGGTTTCTGAGCTGCCTACATATCCCTGGTTTTACAGAAATCAGGTCATATGTAGTTCCGAAATCATCGGCGAATTATACTGGTGATGTTTCACAAGGACAGATGCGAGGTGCGTGGCAGGGTAAAAGTAGGAAGGTCTTACAGGGTTGTATCGGAGAACTGGAGCGGTCCGATCCTGCCTGGTTGGGTGTTCCGGCCGGATTACCTGCAAGTAAATAAAAAGTATATATCGTGCATAATATAAACATGATGCAAGTTCCCATTGGACTATGAATGTTGTCTTTGGACATTTTAGGATGATGTCCTTAGACATGATGTCCTGGGCCATGAATCGCTTGGCCCAGGAGTTGCCCTAGTTGACGGCTTCCGTACCATATACCAACATATAAGGAGTTGCCCTAGTTGATGTGCGAACTATGGTGCGGTATCCCAATAAGGCGAATGACAGCTTCTCATGCCATTGCTTGTGCTTTTCTATCATCTTTCTCAATATATTCTTGATGTTCTTATTGGCAGCCTCAACGGCTCTGTTCATCTGAGGTCTATATGTTGTGGAATTCTTGTGTTTGATCTTGAAGGTTTAACACATGGCTTTCATCAGGTCACTGTTTATATTGGAACCATTGTCGGTGATGATTGACTCTGGAACTCCAAACCGACAAACAATGCGATCACGGACGAAATCGGCCACCATTTTCTTAGTAACTGCTTTGTAGGAGACTGCTTTGACCTATTTGGTAAAGTAATCAATGGCGACCAGAATAAACTTGTGTCCGTTGGAGGCGGCAGGCTCTATTGGTCCAATAACATCCATGCCCCAGGCGACAAATGGCCACGGTGAACTTGTTGCATTAAGCTCACTTGGAGGTACCTTTATCATATCCCCATGTATCTGGCATCGGTGGCATTTCCGGACATACTGGATCCCGTCCGTTTCCATGGTCATCCAAAAATAACCAGCCCGAAGTATCTTCTTTGCTAGGACGAACCCGTTCATATGAGGACCGCATGTACCCACATGGATTTCCTCCAACGGTTTTGTTGCTTCTCTTCCTTCGACACATCTTAGCAAACCCAAATCAGCAGTCCTCCTGTACAGGATTCCTCCGTTGTGAAAGAAATTGTTTGACAACCTTCGAAGTGTGCGTTTCCGAGTAGCGTTTGCAGGCTCTGGATATTCTCCCTTTGCCAAGTACTCCTTAATATCATGAAACCAAGGTTTTCCGTTTGCTTCTTCTTCAACATGGGCGCAGTAGGTCGGATGATTGTGGATTTTCACTGGAATAGGACCAATGAAATTCTTGTCTGGATGATCGATCATAGATGGCAAGGTGGCCAGTGTGTCAGCGAACTCATTCTGGATTCTGGGGACGTGCCAGAATTCTATCTTTGTGAACCTCGTTCTCAATTCCTGTACACGCTGTAGATATGGCAATATCTTGGAATTCTTGGTAGCCCATTCTCCTTGTACTTGGTGTATCAATAAGTCTGAGTCACCAATCACTAATAACTCCTGAACGTTCATTTTGATGGTCATGTTGAGCCCTAAGATGCAGGACTGATATTCAGCCATATTGTTGGTGCAGGGAAATCTAAGTTTTACGGAGACCGGATAATGCTGACCAGTTTCTGATATCAGGACTGCCCCAATACCGACCCCTTTGAAGTTTGCTGCTCCATCAAAGAACATCCTCCAACTGTCGTATTCTGCAATGTCTTCTCCTACGAATGATACCTCTTCATCGGGAAAATACGTTTTCAGTGGTTTGTATTCTCCATCCACAGGATTCTCAGCAAGATGGTCTGCCAGTGCCTGTCCTTTGACAGCCTTTTGAGTTATGTAAAATGTCGAACTCGCTCAGCAGGATTTGCCACTTGGCTAGCTTGCTAGTGAGCATGGGCTTCTGAAAAATGTACTTTAGTGGATCCATCCTCTATATGAGGTATGTTGTGTATGCACAAAAATAGTGCCTCAGCTTCTGTGCAACCCAAGTCAGAGCGCAGCAAGTGCGTTCTAATAGAGAGTACCAAGCCTCGTACGGAGTGAACTTCTTGATAAGGTAGTAAATTGCTTGCTCCTTTCTTCCTGTCTCGTCATGTTTCCCAAGAATGCAACCGAAAGCTCCATCTAACACAGCAAGGTAGAGTAGCAAAGGTCTACCTGGCTCGGGTGGTACCAGGACTGGTGGTGTTGAGAGATATTCCTTGATTCTGTCGAAGGCCCTTTGACAATCCTTGGTCCATTTGGTTGCAACATCCTTTCTCAACATCTTGAAAATTGGTTCACAAATGACGGTAGACTAGGCTATGAACCTACTAATGTAATTGAGCCTCCCCAGGAAACTCATAACATCTTTCTTGTTCTTTGGTGGCGGCAATTCTTGGATGGCTTTGACCTTTGATGGATCCAGTTCTATTCCTCGGCGACTGACAATGAACCCCAGCAACTTGCCANGAGGATCCAGTTCTATTCCTCGACGACTGACAATGAACCCCAGCATTTTGCCAGCAGGAACCCCGAATGCACACTTTGCAGGGTTAAGTTTCAGATTGTACTTCCTTAACCTGTTGAAGAATTTTCTCAAATCTTCCATATGGTCAGCGGCCTTCTTTGATTTGATGATGACGTCATCCACATATACCTCGATCTCCTTATGAATCATATCATGGAATATAGTAGTCATGGATCTCATGTAGGTGGCCCCTGCATTCTTCAGACCGAATGGCATCATCTTGTAACAATACACTCCCTACGGCGTAACGAATGGCGTTTTCTCAACATCTTCCTCGTCCATCCAAATCTGATGGTAACCGGCAAAACAATCCACAAAGGACTGTAGCTCATGCTTGGCGCAGTTGTCAATTAGGATGTGTATATTCGGCAAAGGGAAGTCGTCTTTCGGACTGGCCCGGTTGAGATCCCGGTAGTCGACGTAGACTTTTACCTTCCCATCCTTCTTTGGCATAGGCACAATGTTGGCCAACCATGTAGGATATTCGACCACCCGGAGAACCCTGGCGTTGATCTGCTTGGTGACCTCTTCTTTGATTTTCAAACTCATGTTTGGTTTGAACTTCCTCAGCTTTTGCTTCACCGGTGGGCATGTTGGATTGGTTGGCAGCTTGTGGGCCACAATAGATGTACTGAGGCCAGTTATGTCATCATATGACCAGGCGAATACGTCCTCATATTCTCTTAAGAATTCCGTGTATTCCTCCCTTTCTGACGGCGACAGATGAATGCTGATGCGTGTTTCTTTGACGTTCTCTGCGTTTCCTAGGTTGACGACCTCAGTTTCGTCTAAATTAGACTTAGGTCTATTCTCAAAGTTCTCGGCCTCTTTAATAATATCCTCAGGTATATCATCCTCGTCCGATCCGGAATCCGTTTGTTGCGTTGCCTCGTTGCATGTCACAGTTGCCGGTTCATCAAGATAAGTAATAGTAATGTTTTGTAAATAAAGTAATGGGGAGGAAAACAGTAGCAAGTAAATATAAGATTTATAAATAAACTGGAAATGCTTTGATAAATTGAATAATTGCTTGAACATGGGAGCTCTTTCTTGCAGAAATTAAAAATGCGAAAAGGAAGAAATTCTTTAAATAAATAAACTGTAAATAATGCTTGTTTTGTTAGCCTTGCTACCCCGAGGCTCGACGGGCTTTGGTTGTCCTGACATACCAATTTTTGAGATATAATCCCTTGCTCACGAACTGTATAGAAGGGCCTTCCTCCCCCTCCTCTTCGAGAATGACACAGCAGTCCATGTCCTCATCGTCCCGAAAAAAATCCCTCATTGCCACTAACGCTTCCTCTCCATCTGTACCGTAGATGATATCAGCCTGTTGGAAAGTCTGCTCTATGTGGGGTATTGGATGCTCCAATGGGTAGTAAGGACCGCGCCATGGTGGCGATCAGTTATTGAATTCTTCCCAAGTATAATCATACCCCAGACCGAAGGTAGTACCGTGCTCCTTGAGTTTTATAGGCTTTGTGATTCCCTGGAGATTTTTATCGAGCCCTTTGCCTGGCTCGTACCCTTGCCAGTTCAATATGCTTTCAGTCTTACTGTCCCACCACTTGTCCTTATCAATGGCATTAACACGTTCAACGTTGTGGTAGATTTCTCCACCCAACTTCCTCCTTCCATCGATGACCGAAAAGGTCTGGCGACCGTAGATATGGTTGCTACCGTCGCCATGAATGATTACCTCTTGGTGATTCCATTCGAACTTCACAGCTTGATGTAGCGTTGATGCCACCGCCCTAGCAGCGTGGATCCAAGGTCGTCCTAACAGTAAGTTGTAGGATGCAGGCACATCTATCACTTGGAAATATACATCGAACCAGGTTGGTCCCATCTGTAAGCACAAGGTGATTTCTCCCATGGTGAACCTCTGCGAACCATCGAAGGCTTTTACGTTGATATCTCCTTCCTTTATCTCATGTAGACTCTTGCCCAATTTCTTGAGTGTGACCAGTGGACAGATGTTGAGGCTGGAACCCCCATCAATTAGGATCCTTGTGATGAAATGATCCTCACATTGTACCGTGATATGTAGTGCTATGTTATGCCCTAACCCCTCGGGTGGTAGCTCATCTTCATGGAAAGTGATTTTGTGGCTCTCCAGTATCTGGCCCACCATGTTGGCCATCTCCCCACTGGTGATATCGTATGGCACGTATGCTTCACTCAGCACCCTTAGCAAAGCACTCCTGTGTGTTTCAGAGTTCTGTAATAAGGAGAGGATGGATATCTGAGCTGGTGTTTTGTTCAACTGGTCGAGGATTGAGTATTCCTTGGCTTGTATCTTTCTCCACTAATCGTCTGAACCTGTCTCGATGATGGGAGGGAGGTTGGGGGCCTGCTTGCTAGATTCGGCCAAATGTTCAGGGGTATAAACTCTGCCAGTTCTTGTCATACCCTGTGCAGCAATGGCTTCTCCAGACTTGCCTTTACCCTTTCTCCTTACTTCAGCGGTATAGTCCCATGGAATGGCGTTGGAATAAAAAGGTGGCTTTGTTGACATTGCCACTAGAATAAGCATAGTCATTCTTATTCCTGTCGGGGTATATGTCATAGTAGGCCGGACTGCAACTTCAAGTGGCCATACAAACTCTACCTCAATCGGCATTGGGGCCTTCCCTTTGGGGGTGGGTCTTGCTTCAAACTCGAGTGGAATGGACATGTTTACCTCAGCTTCCTCAGATGGCTACATCTGGACCACGATCGGATTAAGAGTAATTGCAGGCTTCTTCGGATCACCCTCTGCAATCAGCCCAATTGATCCCTCGGGATCCCAGCCATCATCAACCTCAATCATGTGGACACCACCCTGGTCAGGCAGCAAATTATTGCGAACATTAGGAGCAGGGTCCTTGGCTATAATGATCTTCTTATCTATGAGGGTCTGTATCTTGTCCTTCAAGGAACGGCATTCCTCGATGGTGTGTCCCTTCATGCCGGAGTGGTAAGCACAGGTTTTGTTTGGGCTGACCCACTTAGAAGGGTTCTCAGGGGTGACAGCGGGAATGGGTGTGACATAACCGGCGGCTTTGAGCTTTTCGTATAATTGGTCAATGGGTTCAGCTATGGTGGTATACTATTTTGGTGGACGACGGTCAAAGTTTGGACGAGGTCTTGGGAAGTTTTGGCGATTAGGTGGTGATTGGTAGTTTGAAGGTTGGGAATTGTAGGCATTATAGACGGGAGCTGGTTGGGAGTATCTAGGCGAGGTAGGCTGATATGTGGGTGGTATATCTTGATATGTGGGCGAGGGTGCTTGGTATTGAGGTGAAGGTGCTTGGTAACTTGGAGCTGGTTGGTATGTAAATGAGGGTGCGGGATAGACTTGGTATTTGGGAGGGGATTTGGCTTGCTGTGCTACCATCACAGCCCCTACATCCTTCTTCCTGGACACACCACCGGATTGTAGAGCTTTATTAGTAGCTTGTAAAGCTTCAAAGTTAGTGACCATACCGCTTTTGATGCCCTCTTCGATTCGCTCTCCCAACTTGATGATGTCAGAGAACTTGCGACCCTCGACCATCATCAGCCGCTCATAGTATTGAGGATCCTGAGCTCGCACAAAGAACTTCTTCATTTGATCCTCTTCTAAGTCCGGTATGACCTTGGCAGCTTCTGACCTCTAACGAGTAGCATACTCGCGAAAGGTCTCTAATGGTTTCTTCTTTAGGTTCTGGATGTAGAATACATCCGGTGCATTTTTCGTGTTGAACCGGAATCTATCCATGAAGTCTGTTGCCATGCTTACCAAATTAGACCATTTCTTTGGATCCTGGTTGATGTACCAGGACAGTGCATCTCCTTTTAAGCTCCTCATGAAGAGTTTCATGCGGATCCTCTCATCTTTTCTGACGTCGTCCAGCTTGTCGCAATAAGTTCTTAAGTGGACTCTTGGATCACCGGTGCCATCAAACATCTCGAACTTAGGAGGTTTGTACCCCTTAGGCAGTTCGACATCGGGTTGTATGCAAAGATCCTCATAGTTCAACCCCTCAAAATCTTTGACTCCTTCGACGCCCTGAACTCGGTTGGTCAATTTATTGAGTTCCTCGGTGTATGGGGTGTGGAATGAGCTAAGGTTTCCACATGGATGGGATTATGGTAAGCCTGTAAATGGTCTCTTGTCTGATCCTGGAGAGGTGGAGTATTGTGGTGACATGTATTGCATTGTGCTGGTGGAACTGGATCTTTGGGCTGATTGGGTTGTTTGAGGATGTTTTGTGGTAAAGTGGGGTTAAGAGCATTTGGGAAGTGAACGTCTGGGACGTTGGGGGAGAATGATAAGTGGGCCAAGTTCTTGACTTCATCAAGTTCCTCTTGAAACTTTAGCAGCTTCTTCTCTAGTGGAGACATACCCTCGTGCAGAACCTGGATACCACGACCATCATTGGTCTCAACCTCTTCATCCATGTTGTCTTTCTTGGTACCGCTTGTATCTTCCATCTTAGTTTTACCCTTGCTTTTTCCTTTGGGAGGACCGGGAGGAGGAGTAGGAGGAGGGCCCTTTGATCTTGTGCGGTAGGCGGATGATGCCAGAATGCACGAACTAACCTTTGGAGAGGGGAATAATAAATAAAGAAAAACAAAACAAAAGGTAAAGAAGTCAGTGAGGATTATAAAACATATTGCGGTAGTTTAAACACGTAATGCGAAAATGTAAAACGCATCCTAAGTTGGGGAACCTCTTGAGCCCAAGGTAGGCCTAGCGACAAGTTGATTTGGAGAACTTAAAAATGCTAAATGCCTCATTTTATTGATGTAAAAATGGACGAATCCGAAAACGATACAAAAACAATAAGCAAGAAATAAAATCACTAATGGCCATCGGCCTTATTACAATGATTAAACGGAAAAGAAAATACTATCTAATTGGTCTAGAAGGACCTTCTCCAAGCTTGTCCTTCTTGGCATATTTTAGATCATGCTGAGTCTGGGGACTTCGTGCCTCATTTCTGCAAAACAAACGGGTTAGGCCCTTACCCCCACCATACTCGACTATTTAACATCAATAATTATCATGAGCATTCAGTTCTCCAAATAAATGCACAGAACGTGAAGGCGTCCGTTTGGGTTCCAGGGAAACCCAATGAACTTTGGACAAGGCTATCTTAAAGGATGTTGTGCGGACAACACGTTAGCCTGACTAGGTTTGACCATGATGCATGCAACATACAATAGAGTAAGGTTTCTATGGGGTTTTAGACTGGTACCCTTGAGCGGACAACTCAAGGGGGAAGGCACGGAACTGTCGACTGCACCGTTGATCGACTGATTTTATCGCAAATACGCCTTTCCGAATTTAGGGGGTAAAAATATTGGAATAGCGCAACCACTCATTGTAAGCGTTGCTATAGGATTTTTGTTTGGATCGAGTGGAATATGAATGCAGAGCATGATATGCAATAAATATCATTTAAACAAATAAGCATGTATTTCACGTTGAGGAAAGCGGTAAATAAAGGAAATACAACAGTTATAATGGAAAGCAGTTACAAAGAAAACATGAAGATATGTCAGTTTAGTTCAGGTGAAATAAATACTAAAAAAAATTAAACAGTTAACAGCATATAACGGGGAATAGGAAAAGGTGTAAGCATTTAAATAAAAATTAAAGGTCCAAATTCACAAAGCAACTTGTAATGGTATAAGCCAAGGAATACTCCCCAGCAGAGTCGCCATGCTGTCACGCACCCTTTTTCCTACCGCACGGGTTAGGTACGGAGAGATCGGTTTTATGACATTCTGGACAACTCCTTAAAGGAAAAGGATTTAAGGAAGAGTCGCCACCTAACGATTTTGTGGTGCGTTAGGGCACCTAGAGTAAATAACTCATAAACTAGTATGCGTCACTAGAGATTGGGTAAGGGCTTGAAGTTATCCCAAGGGGAAGTTATTAGGCACCCCTCGAGATCCACAACTGTGGGTCCCAGCCAAGTAGTTTTGTGAATTTGGACGATAGACAAGATAGCGAATAAGGCTCACATAAGAGGGCATTTCAAACAAGTATAAAATCATTACTAAAGGATTTTGGAAACATTAGAGTAAATCATTTGAAAAGAACTGTCCTAGGTTTAAAGTAATACGGATCACATCAATGCAATACCCGGTATGTCACATCCTCAATGAGGGGCTACACGTGGTATTAGTGCACCGGTCATCATATCCAAATCTACCCTTCCCACCCCGTAAAGGTATTTAAAATACGTGTGTTGGTCACGAAAGCTTATTGCGTGCTATTACCCGTCCCATTCTATAAGTCTTGGAGGGTATTTAGGACTACAATCCTACAAGGTGAGTACTATGCTGAACCCCTGGGTTTAAAAGTATAAAATTCTAAGCGACACGCAAAACAAACAAGACTACAGATGTGGGGAATACATAAGGGCAGATACGAGGCTCACATATCCCTCCACAAGTAAACACATAGATAGAACGTCTCAAACACAATCAAAGTCTCAAATACAGGATTTAAAACAGGGATTTTGAGTTGGAAAACAGCGAGTTTCGGCAATATTTGGTAAACGGAATGCTTTTGAAAACTCAGCGATGCAACAAGAAATAAAAGGGCAGGATAATTTTCAGAAAAGAATGAATGAGTTCTGAGACCCAGTAATTTAAATACAGGAGCAAGATATTAGAAGCATAGCAGTTTAGAGGGAATCCTCAGTAAAAGCAGTTGAAGGACTTTCAGAAAATCATCAAGCATGATTTAAATAACAGAGTGATTAAAAGAGAAGGCAAGTGACTTTAAAAGATTCAGTAATTTTGAAAACAGAGTAGGAATTTTGGAGAAAAATAGAGTGAACTTCAGAGAGAGATAAAAACAGTAGTGAAAGCAATAAAGTTTTAAGAATTTAAAAGGAGACCAATTAGTTCTAATACCGGCCAAATGAAACACAATTGATTTTGGTTTTAATACGTATTAGGCCTAAGGTTTGCCTAGGCGTGCGTATACATTTCCTATTTGTTTTAAAGGGCGAACATGCAGATTTTAGTTCTGATTTTTAAGGATATGCAGGATGATACATCTGCAGGAAACCAATTTGAGACATTTGAACCAGTTTTATTGAGACTTGTTAAATTAAGCATGCTGATTAGGCGTTCAACAAATGTAACTCGAAACAAATAGGTTGAAGGCGAAATCCTAAATAGCAGGGTATCTAATGCACACACGAACGAGTAAAATCCTATAGGCATGTTTTCTACATGCAATGCTTATGAAAATGCAGCAGTAGAATGTCATGGCAGTTTTATTACTTGTTGTAGATATTAACGGGGAGCAGTTTTTATAAAATGATATGAATAGGCATGCTAAAATGAAGAACCTAAACATGGTTTCTGATGCATGTCCTAAACAGGATATCTATTGCGCACATAAGTAAATAAGATCCTATAGGCATGTTTTCTACCCATACTATACTTATCATGCATAGTCCCCTCCCACATTCGTTATCCAGCCCCAATATCTGTTTACAAGTTATTACAGGCCAAGAATAATAAAATACATCAATTAAAGAAAAATAAGAAGCTAATTCTATATGGAGCCTTCAATCCGGCCCATATCTCCCAACCCCAATCCTTTCGAGTTTCAAAGCCTTACATGGTCTGGGTGCGGCAAAGTTCCCTAAGAACCTCGTGGGTCCCTGGCCAATACCAGCACCCAGACATAGTTGCCACAATTTGAAGCATGTGCAGTGTGGAATTACCAGCCTCAATGTGTCAAAGTTCAGAGGGAACTCAAGATTCCCTAAGCAATGCTTACACTGAGGGGGTAGAACCTAAGTTTCTAGGAGTAGTGAGAAGTGCCAGGAGTGTATTTAAAAGAGAAGAAGAGTTTTGGAAAGACTTCATAAACTAAAGAGTTATTTTGACAGAGCAACTTTCGAAAACAATAGTAATCAGAGAGAAGAATAGATCACAACAAGTTCAGCAATACAAAGACAATGGGGATTGGGGACAAATAAGTCACATAATAGGCAGAAGAAGATACATGGATTCAATAAAACTTGTTTTAAACATAGTTGCATAAATCAACAGAGGTTCAGGGAATCAAGAAACAACAGGATTCAAACATGATATTAAACAGTAATGGAAACTACCCTAATAGGTGCATACAGGAATAGACAGGGGATATAGCAATTACTAATTCAACCAGAACATGTAAGTCCTAAGAGATAAAGCATGGCAAGTACTAATGGATAAAACAAGAGATTAATTGCATGTTGAACAACAAAAATACAAGTGGAAGACAATTAGGAATATGATAAACTGAAGCAATAAGAAACACATTGGTTTGGGACTTGAATCTTAATTAGAACATACCAGTGAGAAGAGAGCAGGTAGAATGAAAGAGCAAATAAGAGCACAGTGGTAGCCTTGTCTTACAGTCGGCTAACAGTAGACAAGAGCAAAAGAGAGCAGTAGTAGAGCAGAGAGCTTTTGTGAGAAAGAGAGAGTATTACACAAGTCTGTGTGTGAGAGAGAAGCTTAGAACAGTGTTCTTGTTCGTTCTTTTGTGTAATGAAAGAGCATGAGTACTTATAGTTAAAAATAGGTGATCAAATAAGGTAAGAATCACAAATGCATGGTAATAAGAGAAGGCAGAATCCAATCAGTGTAAGAAGAATACACGGTTCCTTTAAATTATGGGATTCAAACTCAGAAATGGTAAAGACATACAACCACATAAGGTAAATAAATCAGTAAAAGGTTTAAATAAGGAAGGAATCCATGTCGGTTAAGTAACAGGGGACTCGAAATTAATCAACCAAAGAATCAATATATTCATTCCTTTAAATCAAGGGATTCAAATTCAAACGGTAACACATATAGGCAAGGTAAAAGATCAGTCCAGACTCAATTTAAGGAAAGAATGAGGTTCACTAAGCAATAGAGTAAACAATTAAGACCAAGTTCATGGATTCCAATTAAGGAGTGATTTAATAGAGTAAAATATTACAGCAAATCAATTAACTTTAAACAATCGAATAGCATTCTGGGTTTTTAAAGAAATCTTTCAATCAAGCCATCAAGTAAGGAGATTAAAATTAGTCAAGAGAGAGTTATAACACCATACTTCAGCATATAAGTAAGACAAACAATTGTAGCAACAGACAGGTTTAGCAACGTTGACAGAAAGAGGCAAAAGTTGAACAAACATAGGAATAAAATCACACAGAGGTGAGGCAAGTAGGCTAAAAACTCATTAACAACCCATGATAATCACAGAAAACTTAGCAAGAATCAAGTAGTCAAGCCAACATGAAGAAACAAACATAAAAGTCTAAAAATTAGGGCCTTTAACATAGGCAAGTTAAGAAGCAGTAAGAGCATAGAATCAGTAGAGATATGCAAAGGAAAAGTTTAAACATAAGGAAGAAATCAGTTTAAAACAAGTGTTGAAAACTCAGAGAAACCCTAATTTTAAAAGGCAAGCAAAACGTTTTAAGGCTGATGGATCTTAAAGATCGAGTCGAGAATAATGTAAAACATAAAGGAATAAGATTAAATCGCTAAACATACCATAGATTCAAGAGGTTTAGGCCAAATATTAGGGTTTCATAAGAAACAAGAGAAGATAGGAGAACCTGCCGTGAAACTCAAGAATTATGATGGTTATGGCACCATCGAGTCAAACCCCGTGGGAGAAAGGCCGAAAACAACCAAAGCAGTAACCCCAGTAGTTGTTGGGCATGGTAAAGACCACTGAAGGTCTCATAGTTGAAGTAGACCGGAGAAAGAGGCGTCAAGACGGCTGGTGGTCAAAAGGGGAGAGGCTGGAGGTGGCCGGAGACAGGCTGAGGGCCATCGGAGAAGAAGACGAACCAGAAGGTTCTAGAGAGAGGGAGGAGAGGAAGAGACGAGAAGAGAGAGGATTAGTCTCGAAAGAATGAGACGAGGGGGGGTCGTTTGAGTTATTTTAGGTAAGAACGGATCTGGGCCGTTGATCTTATTTGATCAACGGCTCAGATCAATTGGGGTTTGGGCCGGGTAGGAAATTGATTTGGGCTGGGTCATTTGAGGGTCAGATGGGTTGGGGTTAAATTGGGTATGAAATTTGGCTATGATTTAAATAAAATAGGGCTAGATGTTAAATACCCAATAAAAATAGATAATTAATTATTTAAAATATCTAATGATTATGAAATTAAGTTTAAATAGATAAAATTACAGTAATTAACCCATATTAAGTGTAAGAAAACATAAATTTCGAATTTTAAAAGGTATAAAATGTCTAATTAGGCCATAATTGCAAAGATGGTTGTAATGGCAATTAAATAAGACCCAATTGGCCAATTTATGAAATAATTAGATTTTAATAAATATAAAATGACTATAAATGATATACTGAGCTAGGGAGTATTTTTGAAATTATTTAGAGCATAATTTATGAATTATTTTAAATATGAAATATTAAACAAACAGGGAAATAATAATAAAAATATGAAAAAATAGGAAAAATACTCATTATTGCAAAGAATAATTTTGAGAGCTTATATGCAAGTTTGAGAATAATTTGAGGAAAAATTGGGTGTCAACAGGTGGTCCCCTGCAAGGGGGCGTTGAGGACCATGTTGATGATGTTGCTACTGATCTACCAGGTGACCTACATGAGCCGAACGAGTATCCCAGTAGCATGCCGTCATACATCCTTGGGATGTAGCTCACTCTAGGGACTTCGCAGGTGACCCCGTCAGGTCCATTATTGATCACGGGCACGGACCTTACCGGAAAGGATTGGGATGCATACTTCCCAGGCCCATCGACCTCTGCTGAGGATCGACCTACCCAAGATTTGGATAGTGGGCGCCGGCTTTGTTATGACTCATCATCACAGGCGCAGTTATGGTCTTATTAGTATTAAATTTAAATTTATTTTTACTTATCTCATTTATTTTCCATAACTTTATTAATTTTCTTATTAAGGCTTCATCCCCGCCCGTCACGTAGGCACCTTCGTGCGATGCTGACATGGCTGCGACGGATGATTATATTCAGGAGCCCGACGAGACCATGGTAAGACAACTTAAATGGTTGTGACTTAATATACACTTACCTATACTGAGATGACTTATTCTTTTGTAGGTTTCTACTGGACCGACGACACCTTCTACCGATGCTGCCAGCACCATTGATGATCATGTTGCAGCGCATCCAGCTATAAAGAGGCGACGTGCTGAGGATGATCCTGATAGCGTAGCCGGGCGGGATGGGATGCGCCTCAGGTCAGCGGCTGCATTGAAGCACACGGGATGTGGGACACATTGATTTTTATTTTTATTTTGTATTTTATGTAAATATTATTTTATGTAAATAATAACAACATTTTTTATGTTTATATAATATGCACATTACGTTTTTATTTCCCTGTTCCTTCTTTATTTTAATACTACAACACAAACACAAACATAGCAACTTAACATAATTTAAATTCAGTACAACTAATGAAAATACATGACACAGGAAACATAAAGATAAAGTAGTACACTCAACACATACATGTCATTGTTTAGTCAGTGTCGTCCATTATTTTCTGCTCCAACCACTTAAATTTATCTTCCAGCTTATTTTTTTCCAATTCTGCCTCTTTCAGTTTCTCCTTCAACTCTGCAATTTCTCGTTTATATTCTCTTTCATATTCCCACTGTTTTAAGGTCAAATTATGAAGATACTGCAAAGATCGTTTGTAGCATTCCTGATTACAGGGTTCATTAATTCATACCTCAAAATTGCAAAAAGGTTCGTCGGGAACACTATAAAACTTGTTCACACACATCCAGTAGCGGCGTCCAACTTCACCATCATCCCAACAGTCATTCATCATGCATATTTTGCCGCACTTGCACCTTGGTACATAAAGGCTTTCAAACATTTGTTAAAGCGTAAAAAATGTTGCTTTTATGAAAAGTTTTGATATTGGTTATTGTTAAGCGCAGAAAATAATTAGAATACGCTTGTTATTTATAGGCAAGGCAACACACATAACGTAGTATTTAACCGCGCTATATATATTTACATAACGTAGTATATAACCGTGTTATGCTTAGCGTGTTAAAGATTCTGTTGGATGCAAAACAACTTTTTCTCAGGCGGGCAGCTTTTCAGTTTGACAAGACAACACACATAACGTAGTATTTAACTGCACTATATATATTCACATAACGTAGTATTTAACCACGCTATGCTTTGCGTGTTAAAGATTCTGTCGGATACAAAACAGCTTTTTCTCAGGCGGGCAGCTTTTTCAGTTCGACAAGACAACACACATAACGTAGTATTTAAGCGCTCTATATTTATTCACATATTTATCAAAAATCTACCATTAACTAAACTATTTTTGATCTATATTTATCAAATATATTCACATATTTTTTCGTTTTTTAATCCAATACTATTTTTACTTACATGAACGGGAGGGAGAAATGCATTAATTTACTCAACTGGAAAATGTTAAAAATCAATAAGATTTAACAACAATGAAAACATAATTTTATTTGATACATCTTGCAACATAAACAAAACAGCTACTTATTACAACATAAACTCATTGATAGTTGGGCACATTGGAAGAACACCCACCACGAGCTTGATTACCTCCGCCACCCAAACCAGCCGAAGGACATTTTCAACGGTCGTGTCCTGTTTGCGAGCATATACCACATTTGCGCGCATAAACGGTATCGCTAGCATCCATTTGGTTCTGTATACGCGTTCTCTTATGCACCTGTATTCGACGCAAATAGTCCTTGTTACACACCATTTTAAATGGTTCCGACGGCCAATAATACTCAGCACCCACTGGCTGCAACTGCCCACTATAGGTGTTTAAGTAAGAAGCAACACTATATTGTTTATCAATGTAGTTGGTTGGCCCTAAACCAACACGTTGAAAGCACCTGATGGCATGTGAGCACGGCACGTGGTAGATGGACCATTTTTCACAAGAGCATAACCTTCTAGATTCATTAATGGCATGTACATTATTCCTCCGGTTTTGATAGATAGCGGTGCGAACTTCAAAAATATTTTTGTCGTGATCACACTGTAAAAATGAATGCCAATGTGCTCGCCGCCTGTATTTCTCAAATCTCTTCATCGGCAGTAGCATAAATTCAACACCCTTTTCCATCAATGACGTTGCAGTTTCAACCCTTTCAACAAACCTCTCTGCCATCTGTTTGAACGACATCCACACCATGGCAGTGACAGGCAATCCTCTTGCCGACTTCAATAACCTATTGAAATACTCTGACACGTTTGTAGTCAGAATTCCCCATCTTCTTCCACCATCCGCATGCAAAGTCCACATGTGAATCTAATGTCGCATCAACCAATGATAGGATCTCCCGCCTTCCTGCCTGATAGATTCCATGTGCCTCCGAAATTTATGCTTTTGGTGGTCTGTTGCTGCCATCCACATCAAATCATGCAGATCCTTGTTGGGATGTGCCTTCTGGAAATTGGCCTTAAAGTGCCTCACATAGTAACGGTGGTAGGCATAAGGTTCTTGCCATGCAGGCAAGTTCTCTACAGAACTTAAGATACCACCATTCCGATCAGATATTAGACAAATATCGGAACGCTGTTTGACAATGTGCTCTTTCAAATGGTTCAAAAATTGCATCCACGTCTCTTGGTTTTCATTGGCACAAACCGCAAAAGCTAGAGGAAATATTTGTCCATTAGAATTTAGTGTAACGGCTATCAACAGCTTGATATCATACTTTCCATAGACATGAGTGCCGTCTATGGATATTACCGGCCGGCAATGCGGAAAACCATCAATTGATTTAAATGCCTAGAACACGTAATTGAATATATATTCTGGTTTTCCCGGACTCCGCTCAAGCTTTCATTCAACAATCGTCCCGGGGTTAAAGTGTTGCAGTGCGGCCATGTATCTGGGTAGAGCTGCAAATGACTTATCCCAGTTACCATAAACAATTTCAAATGCACGTTTGCGCCTAAGAAATGCCTTTCGTTTGGTAATGGTATGGTCATATTCCAGGTGGATTGATGTAATGCACTCTTTGATTTTATACCTTATGGACTCTTCAAGGTGTGGATAAGGAAGAGAAATCAAGTCAATATCCAAGTTGAAGTGATTCCCATTGAATGTGTCCATTTCACATTTGTGGGTGGGAATGTATTTACCCACTTGCCACAAACCTGTTTTCTTCTTTCTCGAACGCAACATCCAATGACAACCCGTAAACCATCTGCGGCAAACAACCTTGTATACCTCCGGAGTTGACTCCCATACCATCATCTCACGACACTCTTTTACGTTGTGCATTTTTTGCCACCCTGCTTATGCGCGCTTTATCAGGAAAAAGCATGCCCTTTGCCAGCATCGTTGATCTAGAATTATCCCACATTGTTGTCTGAATTTTATCAAAATCCCTTGTGAGAGCATCCACATCCGGCATACTTGGCAAGTTATCAAGGTAGGGAATCTTCCTTGAATGAAACGGCACTTGGGACTCGTACACTCTTGATCTAACGGGGGGTGGAGCATACTCCCTCATCAAATCAGGTCCTTCATTCTCATCCTCCTCATCACCATCCTCACGAGGGAAGGGTATGTCGTCTCTGGAATCATCGGCATTGTTGTCATAATCACTGTTCTCTTCCTCACTCTGTGCATATGCCAAATCCCGATTTAATATGTCGTCTTCCGGCAATTGAGTGAGGACAGGTGGTTCAACTTGCTCGTTTTCACTGCACAAACAACAAAATAATAAGCTACTGAAATTAATAAATACTTTCCATATAGTTGTATCACTTCACTTACAAGTCGTAATGTGATGGCATTCCATGATAGACATTTTCCTATTGGTGATGATTCCCGGATGGACCACCATGATCCAACAAACCAAAACTAGGCATATTCCAACTGGGCGTGGGTTCATAACTTCTAAAATTCATATCTGGCCAGTACCCCCTGTGGAATATATGGGCGTTAATACAAATTCAATACAATAAAAATATACATCGTAACACAAAGTAAAATTGAAGTTTACCACTCGTCTTGTGGATTATGTAAAGCAGGAGAGAAATTATTTCCTCGTTGCTCATTCGTCGGTGGTGATAAGTTTAAATCAAGACAAACTCTTTCATCCGGAACCTGTTCGGCAAAAACTGCTCCAGAATAACCACCCGATGACTGGGGGTTATCGCTACTATGCGCAACCTCATTATTGGGAACGTCTTCAACCTTGACGTACATTTCCAACATTTTTATTACAAGAAATTTCTGGTATTCATCCGGAGTCCTCAAAAAATTCCTCAAAGTTTCATCATCGTCGATGTTAAACTTAGCGTAACAAGCAACCCTTGCGGAGTGATGTAATACGGATATTTTCTGGTTACTTTAAGGTTCACCGAACGTTTCCTCACACTCATTTTATTACATAACAACGATATCAATCTATCGTACTCCATTGTAAGCGGCAATTTAAGATGAGATTGTGGAGATAAACTATAGCTCACAGAGTTATT